>CABHPR010133663.1:0-23442 GCA_902168415.1 Peromyscus melanophrys
TTGCACATTACTCAATAAATTCCAGGTATGTATGGAGATGAACTGATTAAATCTGCCAGAACCTGGAGGGGATCACAGGTAAGCAGGATGACTTTCAGGTCTTTGCCACCAACCACATAATACCTATATTTCAATGTCTTTGTTTATTATAGATATATTTTATAGCCTCTAAAATTACACTAAACACAATTTTCTATGAATGAAACTTCTGTTTGTAGGTTTCATTGTTTTGAGTGATACATGTGCTAGTCAGGTCTTAAAGAGATACAGATGACACACTCAAAATAAGATAACTGCAGAGGATACACCACTTACAAGGAGACCTTATGAAAGTAGAAGTAGGGAAACTGCAAGAAACACCATTTTAACTAGTGCCTTAGTGCCACTGAGGACTTATCATCACTTCTAGGTATTTGAGTACCAGGGAAGGGCAGTTGCTGGAATCAAAAATAAAAAATTACAAAGTCACTACTGTGAGAAGGCAAGAGTTATAGCCAGCTTAAGAGAAAATCCAGGGAAATAGCAGTTCTTCCCCTCTCCTTCTTTCTCCTGGAGCTTCCACACTAACCAAATCTAACTGACAGTGAAATAAGGGGTGGGCAACCACTGGTATCATTCACATAAACCAGATTGGTAGAGTTAGAAAGCAGTGTAGATAAGGATTGGAGAGGAGCTGACTGCAGAAATGACCTGTCAAGTCTGTGCAGAAGAAACTACCAAATAGGAGACACAGAGTAACTCATATACACTTTCCAATCTTCTTTCCTGTGAGCTAAAATAGTCAGAACACAGACAAATTAAAACTCTATATAAGTTAGGTGAGTATACAGAAGGCTTCTCACAAAAGGAATTAAGCTGACTGTATACCACATATTTACACTTTCATTTTTTTATGTGTCTTTTTGATCATAGATGAATTTCTACATGATTTATAAGACATTCATAACATGTTCATGATTCAGTCTCTTCATGAGTCATCCTAATAACAGCTAACTTTTTCCTAAAGTTCAACAGTGTCTTTAAAACAGACCTCTAGGTAATTGTGTCACACAGAAAAGAAATCACTTCCTTTTCCTCCTCATACTGCACTGCCTGCTTTCTGGTATTGGACAGCTGTCATGCATTCTGCATCTGCTCAGTGGCAAAGGTCTACTGTGAAAATTGAAGCACCAGAGCTCATTAACCTTTTCAGGAGCTTGGAGACAAGAGTTAGAAAGGTATGACTCAGAGAAATAATTCCCCATGACCAAGTAGCAGCAATTTTCCTAACAGAAAGCACCGAAGAAGAGGGAGAACACACAAAGAAAGCTGTCTGTGTTAACGAACCAGACTCTGAACTTATCATAGCAAAGGGAAAATAAAAAGGGAAACAAGTTACTGCAAATCTTTTAAAGGAAGGCCATGAGTCGGAGGACTCTGTGAGCTACTTCCTATAAATTTACTGTTGCCTAGTATCTATGCCAAAAGACAAAGTGCCAAGGTGGCTGGGGAGGGAAACAGGGCCATCCTGACAAGTGGAGAGAAGAAAAGAGTGTCATGCAATCACATCCACATGCTTGCCATGTTGAAAAAGGGCTGGGTGCCCAGTCCACTATCAAATCTACTGCCCATCTTTGGTGTAAATTCTTCCAATTGAAATAGCAGGGCACAGCAATAACAGGTATCTTTAGAAAGAGGAATCCATGCCCACTTTCTCCACTAGTACATTTACCATAAATGTTGCATAAAACCTATAAATGTCATTCTATTCTATAAGGACTATAAGTGAGAAGTTTTATATTCTACTACTGAAGTTTTCTTACTTTGAGAAGAATATTTAGTCCAAATATATATCTAATTCTATTAAAAGAAGAAAATGAAGACTGTGAGAGTGAAGCCAGTGAACTTATCAGCATTGAGTGTCCTTAGATGTTATCCTGTCATCAAGTGCTGCCTTACAACTCTATAAGTGACAATGTTCATTTGGAAGATCCTTCTTGCCTTCTCCCTGTATCAAGCAGAGAACTGGAAGGAACCTTTAGCTCTGCAGTAGAAGAGACCCTTCACTTGTCTTCCCTAGTTTCCCATTTCTTAATTTTTTTTTTTTTGACTTTTATGGGAGTGTGTGGGAAGGTCGTGTTTCATGTTAACATTTCACATAGAAGCCTTTTTCCATTTCTGGAGACGACTTGTTTTTATCCCCTATTCTTGCAGGCCCATTGTTTCCTGTAAATACATCCCACATTGAGCATGTGTGGCATTTTTCCACTTGTGCATTCCCTACCACAACAAAGATTTATACAAACAATACATATTTTCCAGAGCTGTAGCCCAATCAAGTAAATGATCTGTCTCTCTGTCTCCCACACAGCTTTTCTGATTTTTTTTTTTTTTTGCAAAACTCTGTCATCAGGTGCCAGATATCAGGATATGCAAAAAAAAAAAATCCATGAATGAGGCAAGACCTAAATTTTTCTGTCTGAGGGGTTATAAGGAAACACATATGTTGCGATGATAACTTTCTTTTACTTTATCTTTAAAAAAAATCTTCCTCTGAAAATCTCTCTGTCGTCTCTACACAGCTACATTCTTCACACAGCTTTCTCTACATGACTCTCTCTATACTCACACAGCTCTCTCACACAGCTCTCTCATACAGCTCTCTCTCATACAGCTCTCTCACATAGCTCTGTTCTACCCATCTTTCCCCCTAATATCTCTCTACATTTCTCTTCATTTCTCTTTTCATACATCTAGAAAATTTTTCCTCTCAAGAGAAAACTCTATATAATATATGAGCTGCATTTTTTTTAGGGTCACAGAGCATTACTTAAGTAATTAGAAATTAGAAATAGAGCCATTCTGGTAACACATAAGAAGTCATACCACCTCTCACAGGCCTGAAATGTCACACTGACCATAACCTTGGCAATTGTTGGCTGTCAGACAGGTTTCCTGATATGCAGTCTATACAGCAAAGTCAGGAGGTATGTAGACACCCAGTGCCCAATGTTTCCCAACAGAATGTCACATTGAAATGTAGGACCTATGCAATGAACAGTTAGTTGGCTGAACTTTGAGCGTTGTATTTTAAAACTGAGGTTTAAGAGTACATGCAGAGAGTCAATTGCTAAGAGAATTATATCTACTGAAGTTGCTTCATTCCTGACATTGGTTCCACAAGAAAACACCTGGGAATATGTCCTTAAACATTTCATCTGCAGAGAATTTGTTTTGAGGTCCTAAATCAGCCAAATGTATAAAAAGCTGTTTTTATAGCTGAGAACACTGCTATATTCCTATGTAAGTCTGAGCCATGGAAAACATCCCAGTATTATTCTATTCATCAAAATTATACAGCTTAAGAAAATATCATCTTTCTGACCATCCACAGATATATGCACCCAAACAGTACAAAACACACCACCAATGGGCTGTGGAAAGAACCCAACAGCTTGTTCTTTTCAGGGAGTAATTGTGACAGAACATAAGAAAAATAAGACAGAAGCAACCAGAATCCCTAGTAGTCAGTAACCCCATGGTCTTTGCTTAGTAGGGCTCCCCATCAGAGGATTATTCATCTGGTAGGTTGACCTGTTGAATATCTGTTGTCACCTGCTGCATATTCTATGGCTTCTGGCAGAAGGAGTTATATTTCACAGTTGTCTCTAGAATATGTGGTTATAAGTTACAATTTCTCACAGAAAAAGAATTTTGAGACTTAGAAGGGAAAAATGAAAGAGCAGTCATCTTTATACTTGGGAGTTCAGTTCATGGGATGATGCTGTGCATGTGTGGTCTCTGATTTATTGTATCTTGGTGAAAGCATTCAGCCAAGCAAGTTCATATGTGCCAGACAGTTTTTGCTGACTTTGAGTTTTAACATGCATGATGGAGTTAGTGGCTTCTTCTGTTGTTCAGCCACATGACGAAACATGGACACAGTGGAGACAGATCCAGTTCTGATTTGACCTCAAGGGTCCAGTTGACCCTTGCTGGTGCTAGTTTTCCTAACTTCACATTCTATTCTTTCTCATCTGTCAACACATAGTCACTTCAGTAGCAATAGACAGAACAAAAGAAACAGGCTTGCCTAAGGTACTCCCATGATTTTAGAAGATCTGCTAGAACCCAGGTTGAAATACTGGCACATACTTAGATTTGACAATTAAAAATATCCTGATATGCTTCACTTGAAAATAGACTCTGGGAGAACATCTAATTTCAAGGTGAAGGTGAATTCTTAACTCTGCAGGTATTTCTTTGCCCACAAAGAAAAATTAGAATACAAGAAGTAAGCAATATGTCTACATTAACATCTTGGAAACTCTACTACTCTCGATATTTTCAGTGTGTTCTCACCCCAAAGTGCAAGGCCTGTTGGAAAAGCACAGAAATTCCACAGGAAACTAAGGACATGGCCCAAGACTGTGGTGATATTTTATTTGTGTCCTAACAATTAAAACTTATCTGGGGATCAGAGAACAGAGCCAGCCACTAGATTAGCCATAGAGGCTAGACAGTGGTGGCACACATGCCTTTAATCCTAGCATTCAGGAGGCAGATTCGTCTGGATCTCTGTGAATTCAAGGCCACACTGGGAACAGAGCCAGGCAAGGTGGTACATGCCTTTAATCCCAGCACTTGAGATCTTATGTCTCTGCTTGGGAAGGACACATGCCTTTACTCCCAGGAAGTAATATGGCAGGACACAGAAAAAGGTATATAAGGTGTGAGGAAACAGGAACTCCTTCTCTTAAGGTATGAGGACAGGAACTAGAGGCTTTCAGCAGCAGTTTAGTTGAGATCCCTTCCAGGTAAGGACTCAGAACCCTTCAGTCAGAGGAAACAGGAACACTTGTTCTCTTGAAAGAGATGCTTTCAGTCTGAAGATTTGTGGAAACAGGATCGGCTGAGGAGTTGAGGTTAGGTTGGATGTGGCTTGTACTGCTTCTCTGATCTTTCAGCATTCACCCAAATATCTGACTCTGGGTTTTTGGGGTGTTTTTATTATTAATAAGACAATTAAAGATTCATGTTACACAAGACTTTTATTCTTGATAGTTTTGCCCCCCCACACACTTTGTAGCCCTGTTGATTTCAGCAACTTGCCTTTTCTGGGAGGGCAATAGTTCTGAAGTTCTCAGATTGGCCTTAAGTTGCGTCTTTATCCTTTATGTCCTTATCCATACTTTAAGAAATTTGGAACAAAGAGGGAGCTAGAAAGTTTGTGTGTGTGTGTGTGTGTGTGTGTGTGTGTGTGTGTGTGTTCCCATCTTTCCCTTTTCTATAGATCATTCAGTCAATGCAGGAAAGCTGTTATTCCTTACCTCTGTGAGGAAAGGAGCATATCCATTGCATTATGCTCTTTCATTCACCATATGCTATGCTCTACATAAAATCTCCATCTGATTCAGTCAGGTTTCATGGTTATTTTTAAAAAAGGAATACCAGAATATATTTTATGAAAAAAATATTTTCAATATTTTTCAGTAATGTGTATTTCTTTTTTCCTTTTCTCTTCTTATTTATTCTTCTCTCATATAATATATCCTGACCACAGTTTCCCCTCCTTCCCCTCCTCCAAGTCTCACCCTACCTCCTTTCTCACCCAGACCCACTCCTGTTCTATTTCCCTTCAAAAAATGAGCAGACTTCCCAGGGATATCAACTGAACACAGCATAGCAAGATGCAATATAAGACTAGGCACAAACCCTCATATTAAGGCTGGACAAGGCAACCCAGTATGAGGAAAAGGGTCCCAAGAGAAGGTAAAAGAGTTAGAGAGACCCCCCCCCAGTCCCACTGTTGGGAATACAGAAAAATAACCATAACACATATGCAGTGACCTAGCACATACCCATGCAGGCTCTGTGATTGTTGCTTGAGTCTCTGTAATTCCCCTATGAGCCCTAATTGGTTAATTCTATGGGCCGTGTTCTCCTTGTGTTCTTGACCCATCTATCTCCTACAATTCTTCCTCTCCCTCTACTCTGATGTTCCCCAAGCTTCAAGGGGAGAGTCCCTATGGAGATCTCCAATTTGGGCTCTTTCTCCACCTAATGTTTGTCTGTGGATCTCTGCATCCACTCCCATCAGCTGATAGTAAAGGCCTTTCTAATGACTCCTAGGCTGTGCACTGATCTATGAATATAGTAGAATATCATTAGGAATCATTTCATTTACCCCCCCCCACTTTGGGCCAGTTGTGTTTGATTATATCCAGGTCTCTGTGATATCCAACTTCCAGTTCCTGACCATTCAAGCAGTGTTGGGCATGGGTTCCCTCTAGTAGTATGGGACTCAAGTTAGACCAGTCATTGGTTGGCCACTCCCACAAGCTCTGAGTCACCATTGCCCCTGCACATCTTGCATGCAGGACAGATTGTAGGTCTAAGGTTATGGAGATGGGTTGATGTCTCAGACCCACTGCTAGGACCCTTGCCTGGTTATAGAAGTTGGCCAGTTCAGGTTCTGCATCCCCCATTACTAGAAGACTTCTGCTGTGTGATGTTCTGTATGGCAAATATGTTAATAAATAAAACACTGATTGGCCAGTAGCCAGACAGGAAGTATAGGCGGGACTAACAGAGAGGAGAATTAAGGGAACAGGAAGGGATGGAGGAGACTGCCTGAAGCCGCTGCCAGGACAAGAAAGATGTAAGGTACCAGTAAGCCGTGAGCCACATGGCAAAGTACAGATTAATAGAAATGGGCTGAATATAAGAGTAAGAGCTAGACAATGATAGGCCTGAGCTAATGGCCAAGCAGTTTAAATAATATGTGTCTGTATGTTTATTTTATAGTGGGCTAAGGGACTGCCGGGACTTGGCGGGGCCCGGAGAGAAAACTCTCCAGCTACAGACTTCACTTGGGTCACTCTCATCTAGTTTATGTCCCTTTACCAGGGGGATAAGTGCATTCCCTCCTAGAGCCATCCTTGTTACTTTGCCTTTCTGGGTCTGTGGATTGTAGCATGATTATAATTTACTTAGCAGATAATATACACTTGTAAGTGAGTATATACCATGTTTGTCTTTCTGCGTCTGGGTTGCCTCAGTCAGAATGATTTTGTCTAGTACCATCCACTTGCCTGCAAATTTCATGATATCTTTTTTTAACAACTGAGTAGTACTTCCTTGTGCAAATATACCACATTTTCTTTATCCATTTTTTTGTTGAGGGACATCTTGTTTATTTCTGGTTTCTGGCTTTCATGAATAAAGCTGCTATGAACACAGTTGAGCAATTGTCCTGGTGGTAGGATGCAGCATCCTTTGGATATATGCCCAAGAGTGGTATAACTGGTTCTTGAGGTAGAGAGATTCCCAATTTTCTGAGAAACTGCCATAGTGATTTCCAAAGTAGCTGCACAAGTCTGCAAGCCCAACAGCAGTTGATAAGTGTTTCCCTTGCTCCATATCCTCACCAGCATGAGCTGACACTTGTGATCTTTCTGACAGATGTAAGATAGAATCTCAAAGTAGTTGAAGTTTGCCTTTCTCTGAAGGCTAAGGATGTTGAACATTTCTTTAAGTGTTTCTCAGTCATTTGAAATTCCTCTATTGAGAATTCTCAGTTTAGATCTGTACCCAATTTTTAATTGGGTTATTTGATTTCTTAATTCTAGTATTTTTAAGTTTTTTATATATAATTTGGATATTAGCCTTCTTTCTGATGTGGAGTTGGTAAAAAAAAAATCTTTGCCCATTCTGTAAGCTGACATTTTCTCCTATTCGTGGTGTCCTTTAGCTTATGGAAGCTTTTCAGTTTCATGACATACCATTTATTAATTGTCACTCTTAGTGTTCATGCAGTTGGTGTTCCGTTCAGGAAGTCGTCTCCTGTGCCAATGCATTCAAGGCTATTTCCCACCTTCTCTTCTACCAGGTTCAGTGTATCTGGTTTTATGTTGCAGTCCTTGATCCACTTGGACCTGAGTTTCATTCAGGGTGATGGATATGGATCTTTTTGCATTCTTCTACTGACATCTAATTAGTCCAGCATCATTTGTTGACGATACTTTCTTTTTTTTTTTTTCTGTTGTGTATTTCTGGCTTCTTTATTAAAAAAAAAAAAAAGTCAGGTGTCTGTAGGTGTGTAGATTTATGTCTGGTTCTTCAGTTTAATTCCATTGATTAACCTGTCTGTTTTAATGCCAACACTATGCAGTGCTTATTATTACAGCTCTAAGAATCAGCTTGAAATCAGTGATGATGGTGCAGTTCTTTTATTGTTGAGGATTGTTTTAGCTAACCTACTTATTGTTTTTCCATAAGAAACAGTATTTTCCTTTCAAAGTCTGTAAAGAATTGTGTTGGAATTTTGATGAGGATTGCCTTTAATCTGTAGATTGCTTTTGATAGGTTGTCCAGTTTTACTATATTAATCCTAATGATCCATGAACATGAGAGATCTTTCCATCTTCTGATATCTTCCTCAATTTTTTTCTTTAGCCGAGTGGTGGTGGTGCACACCTTTAATCCCAGCACTTGGGAGGCAGAGCCAGGCGGATCTCTGTGAGTTCGAGGCCAGCCTGGACTATCAAGTGAGTTCCAGGAAAGGCTCAAAGCTACACAGAGAAACCCTGTCTCGAAAAAACAAAAAACAAAAAACAAAAAACAAAAAAAAAAAAAAAAAAAAAACAATTTTTTTCTTCAAAGACTTGAAATATTTGTCATATAATACTTTCACTTGCTTGGTTAGAGTTACCTCAAGATGTTTTGTATTATTTGTGGCTATTGTTCAAAGCATTGTTGCCATCTCTTTCTCAGTCTGTTGTCAGTTATATATAGGAGGGATACTGATTTTTTTAGTAAATTTTATATCCAGCCAGATAGCTGAAAGGGTTTATCTGTTGCAGGAGTTCCTGTTGTAGAATATTATTTTAAGGTATGTTACATTTGTTTATGCTCTTGAACATTTGTTTAATGATGCAAAGATGTGTTGCAATTGTTTATGTTGCATTTGTTTAACTCTGTGAAGCTTTGTTACTATGCCTGTCTAAAACACCTGCTGATCTAATGAAGAGCTGAATGGCAAATAGCAAGGCAGGAGAAACGATAGGCAGGGCTGGCAAGGAGGAGAGAATAAATAGAAGGAGGAGCAAGAAGAAAGAAAAGGAGCAAGAGAATAAAAAGAGAGGAATAATGAGGATGCTAGGGCCAACCCACTGAGCCAGAAATGGAATAAGAGTGAAAGTAAGATATACAGAAGTAAGAAAAGAAAAAAGTGCAGAGGCAAAAGGTAGATGGGATAATTTAAATTAAGAAAAGCTGACTAAAACCCAGCCAAGCTAAGGCCAGACATTCCTAAGTAAGAATAAGCCTCTGTGTTTGATTTATTTGGGAACTGGGTGACACCCCCCCCCAAAAGAGCAAAAGAGTAAGAGTAAAAAGACAACAAACAACAGTTCAGTGTCCAATGTCAGGCAAAGTTTTCATGTAGGGCTTAGAAAAGGTGAGGGAAAAAAAGAGGACATGGTTCATTGAAGAGTTTCTGCCTGCTGGTGAGCCCTTGAGACACCAGTACATTAAGTAGTTCCAAAAACTAAGTAAAAATGCCTGCCACATTGTAAGCATCAGCATTCTAGAGCTCTGGGAAGGTTGAGTGCAGTTCATGGTCAGACACCTCCAACCTGGCTGTGAATTTTAGGCTTGTCTTTCACAACCTGAGAAGCA
Organism: Peromyscus melanophrys; assembly: GCA_902168415.1. Taxonomy (NCBI): domain Eukaryota; kingdom Metazoa; phylum Chordata; class Mammalia; order Rodentia; family Cricetidae; genus Peromyscus; species Peromyscus melanophrys. Next base: position 9,661 of record CABHPR010133663.1, read on the forward strand.
GGTGAAGCGTGCCACCAAAGCCACAGGCAGAGGTCACAAGTCACTTCACTTAGCAGTTTTTTGCTCATGCAGAAAAAGAAAAAGACTAAAAGATATTCAGTAAAAGAGTTCAAGATGGAAGAAAACCTTTAAACAGGTTCCAGTGTGTTTTACAATGTGCAAAGGCTTAAGAAAGAAAGAATATGGGCATAGACAGTCATAGAAAGAAATAGTTTAAAAAGTAATAAAGTCTCTGAAAAGAAAGTTAAAGTAATATATTTTTAAAAGCTGTGTAAGATGGGAAATACACAGGGAGTCTAGATCCTATATAGTATTGTCTTGATTTTGCATGCTGACAAGCAAGCAATAGCTGCTAAGAGACATGGGATTGTGAACTGGATTACCAAATTGAACCAGCCTAGATATTTTAGGAATGCCTTAACTTTAATATAGAAGTCAAAAATGCTTTGGAGAAGAGGTTTTTATTGGTTGTAGTATTAAGGCAACTCCACATAGTTAAAAGGGAAAAAAAGAGAAAAGAGGCAAAAGAGTAAAACAACTAACAACATGTATAGTCTTTGGGTCTGGTTAACTTCAGTATGTGACTTTTTTAAATTTCTATGTTCTTTAATAACATAATTTTAAAAGCTTGCAAAAGGAAAAAAGTAAAATAACAAAAAGACAAGAAAAACAAAACAATGACAACAAAAACAGAGGAAAATACAGGAAACACACATACACACACAAACCAAAACCCACAAAAACACAAAATCAGAAACCATAATGTATGAGAAAAGGACAAGACAAAAAAAATGCCCAAGAGAAACAATATACAAAAATACTATTGAGTTTATTTTGTATTGGCCATCAAGTTCTGGGAATGTGGCCTATCCTTAAGTGTAGTTAATATACCCAAAGAGACCCCATTGGAGAAAACTAATTTTCCCTTTGCAAACTAGTATCAATTGCAGATAGCTTCTCAGTAAGGGGTGGGCACCAATGTCCACTTCCCCCAAGAAGTACTGGGACTCTGTTTGCCTTGAATCTGTGTAGGCCCTTGGCAAATGGTCACAGTCTCTGTGAGATTGTAAGTGCATCATTCCTGTTGTGTCTGGAAGACTGTTCCTTGGAATCACCCATCCTCTCTGGCTCATACAATCTTTCTGCCTCTTCTTCCACATAGTTCCTTAAGTCTTGAATGGAGGGGTTTAATGAAGATATCCTCTTTAGAATTTGCTGTTCAAAAATCTCTCAGTCTCAGCACATGCAAGAGGAGCTTCTCTTATGATGGCTGAGTGAGTCACTCCTCTATGGGTATAGAAAAATGTTACTGGGAGTCATTTTATTACTATGTTCCACTAGGAGAACAATAGTATTTGGTTTTCCCCTAGGCCCATAGCTTATACCAATCTCAGCTTCTTGTCTACCAGTGCAGTATCAAACATGGGTCCTATTTCATAGAGTATGCCTTAAATGCAACCATATAGTAGCTGGTTACTCCAACAACATTTGTACCAGCTTATCTTCCAGGCAGGTCACTGTTGTACATTTCAGCATTTGTAGTTGGGTTGATGACTACCTTTCTCCTCCAGTAGCATATAGAGTACCTTCCAGAAGCATGAACACTAGTCAGTGGTTTGACTAGGCTGGTACTAGCTCTACTCTCCTTGTTAATGAGATATATAAATGTTGTCTTTAGCAATTAGGTCTTGTAATTAGTTTGTAGGGATCAAACAATATCCTTTGTTGTAGCCTGAGATGTTTAGAGTTTTCCATGAGATCCTTGTCACCAACGACTCAACTAGATTCAAACCATTCCTGGTACTGGAAGTTTTACTTGGTTTTACTTTAAGAAACTTCTACAGACACAGGTATCCAAGATTGTACAAAGTGTCACACCTTAGGCACTAGACTCCAAAAAGTCCACTCATGCACCAGGGAAGGATCCCAATCTCCCTACCTGGGGGCCCCAAACAGTTCAAACTAAACAACTGTCTCTCATATCCAGAAGCATGGGGGCTCCACAACTATTGGTCCACAGTTCATGGTTTTCCACTAGTTTGACTGGCTGACTCTACATTTTCCCATCATGATCTTGATGTCCCTTGCTTATGGAATCCCTCCTCTCTCTCTCATCGATTGGACTCCTGGAGCTTGGCCTGGTGCCTGGCCGTGTATCTCTGAATCTGTTTCCATCAGTAACTGGATGAAGGCTCTATGATGACAGTTAGGGTATTCACTAATCTGGTTACTGGAGTAGACCAGTTCAGGCACCCTCTTGACCATTGCTAGTAGTCTAAGGTGGAGTCATACTTGTGGATTCCTGGGAACTTCCATAGCACCCTGTTTCTCCCTATTCCCATGATGTCTTCATTTATCATGGTATCTCTTTCCTTGCTCTTCCACTCTGTCACTGTTCCAGCTCAAACCTCCCATTTCCTTATGTTCTCACCTGATAGTCCTTTAATCTATATCTAAAACTTGTGGTTTTAGAAATTATAGCATATATTTAAAATCCATAAAAGTTAACATCCACATATAAGAGAAAACATATAATATTTGTCTTTTAGGGTCTGGGTTACCTCATTCAGGATAATTTTGGGGGTTTGTTCCATCCATTTAGCTGTGAATTTCATAATTTCATTTTTTAACAGCTGAGTAATATTCTGATATGTAAATGTACCACATTTTCCTTTGGGTATATGCCCAAGAGTAGGATAGATGGATTTTGAGATAGATCGATTTCCATCATTCTGATGAACTGTCATACTGATTTTCATACTGCCTGTATAAGTTTGCCCCCCCAACAGTGAATGTTTGTTCCCCTTATTCTATATCCTGTCATCTGTTTTATTCATTTTGGTTATTTTTACTGAGTTAAATATATAATTTCAAACTAGTTTTGATTTTCATTCCCCTTGTGACTATGGACCTTGAACATTTCTGCATGTATTTCTGAGCCATTTTTTGTTTCATCTTTTGAGAGAACACTCGGATTATATACCCTATTGTATTTCTTAATTGGGTTCTTTGTTTTCTTGATTCCCAGTTATATTGGGTTTCTTTTTTCTTTAAAAATTTTAGATATAAACCCTTATGTATAATCAGTAAAGATCTTTTCCCATTAAGTAGCCTGTCATTTTGTTTAAATAATGGTGTCCTGTGCTGCATAGAAGCTTTTCAATTTCATTAGGTCCCATTTATTAATTGTTGGTTATAGGGTCTATCTTATCAGTATTCTGTTCAGAAAGTCTTTTGCTGTGTCAGTGAGTTCAAAATTATTCTCCTACTTTCTCTTTTGAAAGATTCAGTGTGTCTGGTCTTACATTGAGGTTCTTGATCCATATAGAATTAAGTTTTGGTCAGGGTGATAAATATGGATCTATATACATTTTTCCACATGCAACAATCTAGTTTGACCAGCAGATTTTTTTGAAGATTGTAGGAGGCATATAGGCCCTGTGCTCACAGATAAGGGAAACCAGGAATGTTTCCAAGGTTCTCTCTTCAAAGTAAGAGATGTATAACCTGTATTCCATCCAGAAAGTTGGGGAACAGGTATGGTTAATAATCTGGTAACCTCTGTGCTATCTTGTACGGCCAGGCCACACTGTCTCCTCCAGACATATTGAGGCTGTTTATGTCAGCCAATCTATAGCAGTACTATCCTCCTCAGACCCTTATCATCAACATTGTTTACATTGTCCCTGCCTCCTTAGCTGATCTAGTATCTGCCTTTATGAAAGATGTTACTCAAAATTTACAAGACTTTTGATGTAATCATGTTTTAAGCATTGTTGGGCACATGGGATTGAGTTATCACCATAAAACTTTTTTTGCAAATTGTATATGCCTATAATAAACTACCCACTGCCAGACTCTCAAAGTTTAAACCAACATTGACTACTCAGTTGTGTTGAACTGAATTTCCTTCTTGCCTCCTCTAGACTCTTCTGGCTATAGGGTTTGGAGAGATACCCCCTTCCCCCATAGAAGATATTATCATTTTTCCAGTGTAGCTGAAAGTTTTCCTGTGCCCACCCAGCTCCTGCTGCCTCATGGTCCTGTAGCCGCTCAGACCCAAATGAACACAGAGAGGTTTATATTAATTATAACTACATGGCCATGGCTCAAGCCTTTTGCTAGCTAGCTCTTATATCTTAAATTAGCCTGTAACTATTAATCTATGTATCACCACATGTTCTGTGGCTTTACCTATATCCCATTACATGTTTTGGTTTGAAATATAATTTGTAAGGCATTAAATGACTACACAGGCTTTATTTTTACAAGGTCTACTTGCTTAGAATACTTTTTTGCAACCTCTTGTCATGAGATATCTACCCTTCATAGTAAGTTGTTTCTTATATTAAACAGAAATAAGAACCTGTTTTCACATGCACACTGTTATTCTCTATATTTTTACTAGTAAATTGCAACAATTCATGTTGAAAGATGTAAACAAGAAGTGTTTATTGATTTCTATTATTTCGTTGTGGTGGTATTGATTTTTTCCCCTCTTTTGATTTACTGATCTACCATTATTGATTCCTGTATTTTCTTCTGTGTGGTTAATCTCTTTAGAATGAAGTTTTCCTTCTAGTGTGATCTGTAGAGCTTGATTTATAGATACTTCTTAAATTTGATTTATTGTGGAATGTTCCCTTCACCCCTCTGTGGGTGATAGGTTTGCTGGATACAGTATTCTGTTAGGACATGTGTGTTCTCTCAGAGTTTGTAGAATATACACCCATGCCCTTCTATCTAAAAGAGTCTCCATTGAAAAATAAGGTGTTATTCTTTTAGGCTTGTCTTTATATGTTTGTAGCTGGTGTGTTTCTCTCCAGCTCCCGCCAAGCCCCGGCAGTCCCGCAGCTCACTTATAAAATAAACACACAGATGCTTATATTATTTAAACTGTTTGGCCTAATGGCTCAGGCTTCTTGCTATCTAGTTCCTATATCTCAAATAAACCCATGTCTATTAGTCTATAAGTTGCCACATGGCTTGTGGCTTACCGGTACCTTACATTTCACTTGTCATGGTGGTGGCTGGCAGTGTCTCTCCACATCTCTCCCTGCCTCAGCCTTCCACTTCCCAGAATTCTATCTCCTTGTCCCACTTATACTTTCTGCCTGGCTACTGGCCAATCAGCACTTTATTTTTTAACCAATCAGAGCAACACATTCAGAGCATACAGAACATCCCACAGCATATGTTACTTCATATTTTTCCCTTATAACTTTAACTTTTCTTTCTTTGTTCTATATTAGTGTTTTGATTACTATGTGTTGTACTAGGTGGTTTTATGTTAATTTGATATAAGCTAATGTCATCTGAGATAAAGGAAGCTCAATGAAAAAAATGCCTCCATAAGATTAGGTTATAGGCAAACCTGTAAGGCATTTTCTTAAATAGTGATTGGGGAGGTCCCAACACATAATGGGTGGTGCCATCTCTGGGCTGGTGGTCCTGGGTTCTATAAAAAATCAGGCTGAGAAACCTACAAGAAACAAGCCAGTAAACAACACTACTCCATGGCCTCTGCATCAGCCCCTGCCTCCACAGTCCAGACCTGCTTAATTTCCTGTACTGACTTCTTTTAATGATGAACTGTGATGCGGAAGCATAAGTTGAATAAACCTTTTCCTCCCAAAGTTTCTTTGGTCATTGTCTTAGTTAGGGTTTCTATTGCTGTGAAAAGACACCATGACTAGGGCAACTCTTATAATAGAAAACATTTAATTGGAATGGCTTGCTTACAGTTTCAGAGGTTCAGTCCATTGTCATCATGGCAGGGAACATTGTGAGGAGCATGGAGTTATGCAGGCAGACATGGTGTTGGAGTAGGAGCTGAGAGTCCTACATCTTACAGGCAACAGGAAGTCAACTGAGACACTGGGTGGTATCCTAAGCATAGGAAACCTCAAAGCCAATTCTCACAGTGACACCGTTCCTCCAACAAGGTCATACCTACTCCAACAAAGCCACACCCTCTAATACTGCCAATCCCTGGGGAATAACAGGGTATAAATAATATGAAGGAGAAAATGAGAAAAATAAGAGAGGGCTTTACCTGGGAAAGGAGAAGAAAGACAGGGAGAAGGATGTTGTGGGATGTCTTTCTATATGCTGTGAATATATATTGTTCTCATTGGTTAATAAAGGAGCTACTCTGGCCTATGGCAAGTCAGGTTATAGCCAGGCAGGAAATCCAGGAGAGAGACAGGAAGAAGAAAGGCAGAGATGAAGAGATCCCAGTCTGCTGCCCAAGGAACAGCATGCCAGCAGACTGGTAAACCATGGAACACATGACAAAACATAGATTAATAGAAATTGGTTAATTTAAGATATAAGAGCTAGCTAGCAAGAGGCCTGCCATACACCATACAGTTTGTAAATAATATTAAGCCTCTGAGTGATTATTTTATAAGTGGCTGTGGGACTGCAGGGCTGGGGGGGGGACCAGAGAAACCTTCCAATTATGGAGGGAGAAAGGAAGAATAAATAAAACTAAGAATCTTTTTAAAAGCCATAGTGAAATGTATTATTTCATTTTACTTAAAATTCCAGTATATTTATGTATATATTAATAAAGTTACACCACCTAGCGTGATAATATCTATTACCCAAGAGCCATATGCTGAAAACAAAAAACAAAAAACAAAACAAAACAAACAAACAAACAAACAAAAACATTACCAGACATGAGATATATCTTTGGAATTGTTGGCCACAGGAAGCCAAGAGAATTCCAAAACTATATACACTATTGCTATTACTATTCATTATCTCCCAGAATTGAAGTATCTACTGTTGAAGACACCACAAACTTTTGGACAGGACTTGATCTGGAACTGATATAAAGACTCCATCCTTGAAGACTAGCTTTCATGGAACTAGGAAGTGATATGTAATCTGCCAAGGAAGGAGAGCAATCTTACCCAGCTGCAATGCCTATGAATCACAGCAATGACCATCATGGCAAGATACTCTAAGGATAGTTGCACTTATATCTTGGCAATAACCAACCACTGTCTAATTTGACTTAAGACCTTCTCAACCAGAAAGTAATCATTCCTGGTACTGGAAACCTAGCTAACTGCCCACAGCTAATGAAGTGAAGGATCTTAGAGGAGAGCTAGTATGCCATTTTCCTAAACCAGTATAATTTCTAACTGCATTCTAACCACTTATTCTTAATCTCACAGATAAGTATTACCCTGTCATCAAAAAAATTCTTTTTGTAGAAAATAAAGACCAAATACAGAAAGCTACAACTGGCCAAAATACAAAATACCTACAACACAACAAAATCCCTAACATCTAATGCTCAGGGAACACACTAGAAGAGAAACTGAAAATATTTTAAGAGCCAGAGGACAAGAAAATCTGTTCTGAGGCTCTTTTTTCTAAATATGATAGAGAAGCTAAACCCGTGATACTTCAACAATGTGGCTGCTCAAGCAAGATCTGAAAAATGATAATACCAGTTAACACAACAATGTGGGTGGGTCAAATCTCATAGGGCCCCACCCCTAGATAAGAGATATAGGCAATTAACAACTGTTGAGAAAGGGAGAATTAGTCTTTCCCGGGGATAAGCCAACCAACTTGTTATCCAATGCCAAGTAGTCAACCCTAAAACGTATATACAAGTAACAGTGGGTTCAGAAATAAAATAAACATAAAATACAAAATAATATGTATATATGATAAAGAAAATGGGTTATATGAATTTGGGAGAGAGTTTAGGATATGGGACAGAATGGAGTAATAAACAGGATGGGGAAATGATGTATATTATAATTTATTAAAGATAAATGAATTAATAAAAATAAAACAAAGACATTGTAGTATCAATTTGATTACTCTACTGTATTCAGATATAGATGACTGAGATTTGATTATTTTGGAATTTGCCCAGTTTTCAGCTTCCCACCTTTGTATTTCTGGTTCCCCCACAAAACCACATAAACCAAGGCTTTTGCTGATTTTACAAAAGCAGCCTCCAATTCCAATTAAAGAATAAAGTTGGCTTTTTGTAGAGTATTAACCATTCTATCTTGATTTTTTTGTGTGTTATCAGTTCTTGCTTTTTTTTAATGTAGATGACTTAGGACAAAAATCATCTAGTCCATCTTATTTTTACATCTCAATTGATTATATATATATATATATATATATATATATATATATATATATAGGGGGGACAATTTTTCTCTGTGTAAAAACCTTGGCTATCCTGGAACTCATTCTGTAGACCAGGCTGGCCTCAAACTCACAGAGATCCTCCTGCCTCTGCCTCATAAGTGCTGGGATTAAAGGTGTATGTGCCACCACCTCATGGCATATTATATTTTTGTAAACCCAATTGGTCATCAATATTTGAAGGTTATTTTAATATTCATTTCAAGGTATGGAAGATAAATATCAGTGGTAGAGCACTTGGTAGTGGTAGAAGACCTTAGACCAATCTCAAACTCTACAAAACACACAAACAAATCATGTACATTTGTCTTAAATTGTTAAGATATATTTAAATATGTTCTGTGGCTTTTGTAGAACATAAACAGTTAATAGTGGTAGTAAACCATGTGACTGAAAAGCCTAAACCACTTTTAAGAGGACTTTTTAAAAAAAAGAAATTTGTCTACCCCTGCCTTAAAAAAAGGCATAATACTATGAACTATGTTGATTGTGTTAGACTTTTCAGCACTGTGAAATATAATTGACATTAACAGTTTTAACAGAGGAAGGAATTATTTTGAGGAACAGTTTCTAAGGTTCCATGGGCTGTCTCCATTACATAAAATCCATGCCAAGGTATCATGGTGAAAGACTATACCATTTATGGCATGGGGGCTGTGATGGTTATTTTTTTGTCAAATGGACATGAGCTAGAGTTATCTTGGAAAAAATCCTTAACTGAGAAAAAATTTCAATTAGATTGCCTGTAAGTGAGTCCATAGGGCATATTCTTAATTAGTAATTAATGTAGGATCAGCTCATGTGAATGATGCCACCTTTGGGTAAGTAGTACTGGGTTTTGTAAGAAAGTAGGCTGAGCAAGCCATGAAAATCAAGCCAGCAGCAGAACTCTTACATGTCTGTTGCTTTAGTTCCTGCCTTATATTTCGTGTTCTCCTTGAGTGCTTGCACTGACTTCCCACAGTGACTGACTAGAAGTATAAGATGAGATAAACTCTTACCTACCCAAATTACTTTTGGTCAGAGTGTTCTGTCATTTCAATAGCAATCTAACTAGGACACCAGCCAAGATGCAAGGAGGAGACAGATATTTGTTATATCTATTTTATCTAAGGTATAATTTAGCTTTGAAGTCTTTGGTGATGTTTACTTTGGAAGACCTATCTAAATATGAGAGTATGTACTAAAGTCTCCCACTGTTATACTGCACCTATATGAAAATTTAGGTCTTTTAGTGTTTGCCCTGGCAAATTAAAAGCCCAAATTTTGGTGTACAAATAATTGCAATTATTACATCTTCCTTTGTAAATATACATACATATATATATGTTTTGCCTGAATGTTTATCTGTGTACCACATGTGTGCCTGATGCTCACAGAGCCCAGAAAAGGGTGATGGATCCTCTGTGACTGGAGTTTTTAATTGTTATCAGCTGACACATGGTGTTGAGAACAAAACCGGTATTCTGTAAGAGCAACAAGTTCTCTTAACCTCTGAGCCATCTCTCTAGCCCAATTTACTACATCTTGTCAATGATTTGTTTCCTTGTCAATATTCATTCACTGTTCCTCTTTATCCCCCATGACAATTTATTTTTCAATTTCCAGCAATGTTACCCTTTTGCTTTAGGGCATTAATAAATAAAATAAGGGCTGCTTGAATACAAGTGCTGTGATACCATGAAATCTGCTCTGGTAACATGTATGGCTACCGGCAAGAGCACACTGAACAAAAGGTTAACTCATATCCATAGTGGGACAAAGTAGAATGTAGTGAGATTTCTACACATACTACATGGAATGGCTGGTAATTTAAGAATTTGTGAATTATTTCCTAAAAATTTCCATTTAATGTTTTCAGACCATGATTGACTGCAGATAGCTGAAATCACAGACACACTGAATGGGAGGGGGTTACTTTATTGAAGAAACAGGCTATGGGAAACATTGCCATTTGCTCAAAAAGGGAAAAAAGAACATTGAAAATTTGTCAGCCAATAATGAAAAATATTTTACTTCTCAACCAACAGCAGGAAAATTACAAGCACTGTAAAAAGAGGTATGAAAGAGGCTGTGAATGACTTAAGAGAAAGAAAGTGACAAAGGAGGTCACATTTGAATTGAACATTAAAGAAGCCAAGTGTTATCTACAATGAAAGAGACATTTGCAAAGTGAAATGGAAGCATGGGCAAGTTAAGACATCTCTTGAGAAATGGGCTACATTCACACCATAGGAACCTGGAATCCTTTTTGTGGCAGCTGTGGCAAATAGGCCGAAGAGAATGGGGCTTGAGTTTCATCTGTCAGAAGGGAAAAATCACAAAATCTAACATGTAGTTTGGGAAAGTATTTGGAAGGACCTGGGGGAAAACAGATTGCAGAAATGCAGTCCATACTGCTGAATAGCCTGAGATTCAATCAATTGTGGATGGAAAATAGTCATTTAAAACTTAGAGCTATATTGAGCATGTACAAAATTCCCCTTGTCTTTGATCTTCAAAAACACAGTGCAATAAGTATTTGCATAGATTAATATTGTATAAGCACTCTAAATAATTGAATTGAGTTAAGCATAATGGAAGATGTGTCTAATTTATACACAAATACTATGCTGCATAATATGAGACTTGAACATCTTGAACATCGTGGTCTTTGGTATCCAATTAGGGGTCCTGGAAACAATTTCTTGAAGATACTGAAGGAGGACTATTTAATTTTATATTGCATTTATAAAATCAAAATCAATAGATTCTTTTCCTGCTGTAAAATGACTATGAAAGTAAATCCTTTTCATCCACTTTAACTGAATGTGAATTCTAAGACAGAACAAGTGGAAGGCCACTTGTAACTATTGATATTGCCTCATTGAAAGGGATGGCCTGAGGGTCAGTGACAACTGTGCTGGCCATAGGTCCATTCTGTTGTTTTTTTTTAAAATGGCAGGCAGGAGTCACACCATATAACAGGGCTCACATTCGAGGTTTATTGGGGGAGGGGAGAGAAGGAGCAGAAAAGGGGGCAGAGACTGATCCCTGGGGATGAGAGGGAAGGAAAAGAAAGAGAAAGAGACAGGAGGTAGGCAAGGCCCACCTTTTATAAGGAAACTGTAGCGAATGCGCTGAGGGGGTACTCTTAGTGGCTGCAGCTGAAGACATATCCTGTCAGGACCCTAAGGGAGTCTTTCCTGGAACTTACTCTGTAGCCCAGGCTGGCCTCAAACTCACAGAGATCCATCCTCCTGCCTCTGCCTCCCGAGTGCTGGGATAAAAGGCGTGCATCATCACCACCCAGCTTCTGCACTATTTTTTAATAGTACCATTTCTAATTAGAACAAAATAGCATATGGTTATCGCTTGACTTTGTATTTTCCTAATCATTACTGATGTTGGGAATCTTTCTTTGTACTTATTAATCATTGATATGTATTTTCTTTTCAATAAATTTCTATTCATGCATTTTCTCTGTTTTAAAAATGGATTTGTTACATGTTAATTGTTGAGTTCTAGGAGTTCCTTATATACTCTAGATTATAATCGCTTGTGAAATTAAAACTTGAGAATATTTACACCATTCCTTGAGTTGTTTTTTTAACTATGTTTGATGTATTAAATGCTTTCATTTTGATAAGTACAATCTCTCAATCTTTTTGTCTCTTTTATACTTGGTATGCTCCAAAACACTTGCAAAATTCAAATCATGAAGCTTCTCTGTTTTTAAATTTAAGAACTTTGTAGTTTTAGTTTATTCATTTAAGTCTTTAGTCAATTTTGACAGTCCCAATTTATACTTTTTCTGTGAATATCACATTTTATCAATGCATTGTTGAAAATATTACGCTTTCTCTTTTGAGAAGTCTTGTCCCTGTATCAAAAAGCTTTAAGAGTTTACTTGTGAAGGACTCTAAGGTTGATGAGAATATGAGAGAAGCAATATTACTTTAGCGAAGTTTATTCCTAAGAATAGGAAAGTTTAAAATGTAGCTGAAGTTTTCCTGTGTCCCACCTGGTCCACGGTCAGTACAAATCTCTCTCACCCATCAGTCCTGCAGCTGCTTGGACCCAAGTAAACACACAGAGGTTTATATTAATTAAAACTGCTCAGCCTTTAGCTCAGGCCTACCATTGACTAGCTCTTACATTTAAACTAACCCATAATTCTTATTTATGTTTAGCTACATGGTTTGGTACCTTTTTTCAGTTCTTCCTTCACATCTTGCTTCCTCTGTGTCTGGCTCGGAACTCCTGACTCAGCCTTCCTGTCCCCAGAATTCTCCTCTCTGCTTATCCTACCTATACTATACTTCCTGCCTGGCTTCTGGCCAATCAGTGTTTTATTTATCAACCAAATCAGAGCAACACACATCCACAGCATACAGAAAGACATCCCAGCATTAAAATGTTTTCACATGGTTGGAGTCCACATCTTCAGAAAATACAGAGCACTAATTGTTAGGAAGAATAAAAGAAGGAGGTGGGAATGACGGGTGGGAATTCCTTGTGGAAAGATGAGATGAGATGAGCTCCAACAGTAAGAAGAGTAAGATGGGAGCATCAGAGAAAAATGCTGCTGGCACAGCTTGTGATGGCTACTCTTAGTGGTCTACTTGACTATACCTGGAATGTCCTACAATCCAGAAATGGAGGGCATACTTGTGATCCAGATCTTGAGGAAGGAAGACAACACTGTCTACAATTCATATCTTAAGTCTGGAAGATACAGGCTTTGGATCTGGATCTTGAGGTGGGAAGACACACCTTTGATCTGGGCCACACCTTCTGCTGGAAGCTTACATAAGGACAATGGAAAAAGGAAGGGATTGTTCATTCTTCACCTGCTTGCCCTCACCTTGCCAGTACATCCATTCCTTTACTGGCATTGGAACCTACTTCTTCAGGATTCCAGCATATACAGAAGACCAGATGAGACACCTAGCCATGTGGGACTGAGCAACTACTAGATTCTTGGACTTTCCATTCACAGCTAGACATTGTTGGACTGCAGCCTGTAAGTCTATTGCAATAAATTCTCTTATATTTGTATATATAGAGAGAGATTCATTATATAAGTTCCGTGACTCTAGAAAACCCTGACAAATAGAGATTTTGGTACCAGAGTGATTCTAGAAAAACAGAAATATAATGATGAATCTTTCCAAAATGCTGTTCTTTGCCTCTCTCTTTGGTTTGCTATTATTTTTAAATGTACTTAGCCTTTTCCAGGAGATAGAATTTTCCCAGAAAGTTCCCTCACTCAAAGCCCTCTTTGTCTTTGACTCTTACAGCACCTTCACCCCTTACAGCACCAAACTCTGTTCAAATGCAAGCAGCTTTCAATTAAGTCTCACAAGACTTTATGATAAGGATGCAAAGCAATTATATGCTATTCAGGATGATGTTACTGAGTAAATAAGTAGTCTCTTTTGATTATCTTAAGTGCTGGCCAGCACATATCATATAATAGGTAATTTGTCTTTTCTTTATATATATATATATATAGATAGATAGATAGATATAGATATAGATAGATAGATAGATATAGATATAGATATAGATATAGATATAGATATAGATATAGATATAGATATAGATATA
>CABHPR010133663.1:23452-44991 GCA_902168415.1 Peromyscus melanophrys
ATATAGATATAGATATAGATATAGATATAGATATAGATATAGATATATTGGTTTTTCAAGACAAGGTTTCTCTGTGTAGTTTTGGTTCCTGTCCTGCCTGGATCTCGCTCAGTAGACCAGGCTGGCCTTGAACTCATAGAGATCTGCCTGGCTCTGCCTCCTGAGTGCTGGGATTAAAGCATGCATCACCACCACCTGGCTCTTTCTATATGTTTTTTTAATTTAAAGATGCTTTTAAAAATAATATGTATTTTAATTCTTAGAGGAATTCACATAAGGCATTTTAATTACACTCACCCCCATCCCCATCTCCTCCTCCATTCACCCCCAAGTCCCTTCAACCCATTTGTGTCTTTATATTTGCTTTATCCATCAATTTGTGCTTCCCAGATGCTGTTAGCTGTGGGCTCTACCCTGAAGGTGGATCTACCAGGGATCACAGCCTTAACAAAAACTGACTCTCCCTTTCCAGCTTCTCTCCATTGCCAATTACACACTCCCTCAGGGTGCTATTGGAACTTGGTGCTAACCTTTACTCTCCGTGTTAGGATTTTGTCTGGCCTGAGCCTGTGCAGACATGGTACACTGACAAAGAGCTTGGAAACAGACTCCTGCTCAAGCAGCTTCCAAGAAAACACACTACCTATGAATCTCCCTAACCTAGGACACAAGTGAAAGACCTCTGCAATGAAAACTTCAGATCTCTGAAGAAAGAGATTAAGAAAATATTAGCAGATAGAAATGCCTCCCATGCTCATGGATTGGCAAAATTAATATCATTAAAATGACCGGTCTACCGAAAGCAATTACAGACTCTACACAATCCCAATCAAACCCCCAAAACATTCTTTACAAAAATAGAAACATCTTAAAATTCACAAGGAACCACAAAAGACACTGTCTAGGCCAATCAGTCCTGAGGAGAAAAGAACAACGCTGGAGGCTTTACTATTCCAGACCTCAGGATACACTAGAGAGCTATAATAATGGAAGCAGTATGGTATTGGCAAAAAATCAAACTCGTAAATCTAGTGGAACAAAACAGAAGACAGAACCATGAGTTTACCCAGTTACACTCATTTCATGCCTGGCAAAGAGGCCAAAAGTTAGCATCTTCACCAAATGGTGCTGGGGAAACTGGCTGCCAGGATGTAGAAGATGAAATCAGAACTGAATTCATCCCTCTGCATCAAAATCAACACTGGATGAATCAAAATTTTCAATGTGAAACTTAAAAATGGTAAAACTGCTGAAAGAAAACCCAGGCAACACCCTACATGATACAGATATAGGAAAGGACTTTATAAATGAGACTCCATTTTCCCAAGAATTAAGGCCAAAAAATTGACAAATGGGATTTCATAAAATTAAAAACCAGTTCTGTACAATTAAAGAAATAATCAGTTGAGTGGTTAAGAAGCCCAATGGGAGATGGTTTTTACCAGGTGTATATCTAACTGAGGATTAATATCGAGAATATATAGCAAACTCATAAAACCGAGAGTTAAAAAAAAAAGTTCAGTGAAAAAAAGTGGGTGATGGGTATGAATAGAGAGTTCTCCAAATAAGCAATAAAAAGATTAAAATATAGCTCCAAAAGCGTTCTTCATCCTTACCAATTGGGGAAATTCAAATTAAAACAACACTGAGGCTTCATCTAACCCCAGCAGAATGGTTAGGATAAGAGAACAACTGACAACAAATGCTGGAGAGAAGCTGAGAAAGGGGAACCCTCAGCCCCTGTTGAGATTGCAAACTCGTATAGCGACTAAGAAAATCAGTGTGGAGAATCTTCAAACACCTAAACATATCTCTATCGTAGGATCCAGCTATCCCACCTTTCGGCATATGTCTGAAGGATTTGGCATCCTATTCTACAGACATTTACTCAACCATGTTCATTGCTGCTCTTTTCACAATAGCTAAGACATGGAAACAACCTAAATGTCCTTTAATAGATGAATGGATAATGAACATGTGGTACGCATACGCAGTGAAATATTATTCAGGTATACAGGAAAGCTACTCATTTTTAACTTTATTTATTTAATTTTATATCTTTGAGTGTTTTTCCTGTATGTGTGCATGTGTACCTCATGTATATCTGGTGCCTATAAATGATAGGGATTCACAATACGCCCCCATGGTTGGACATGATTGCACATGCCCAGCAGACCTAGACACTTCCACCTAGCCATTTCCGGGTCAAAACGTCTCATGTGACCAGGTCCCTGTGGCTTTGCGTGGTTGCGTAAAGCATAAAGCGTGCAGCACAACCATGTGATCTACTCACATGCGTGGAGTAGCCACATGGGCCTGTGTGCATAGGCACGGCCCAGCCTTTATAAGCTGGCGCCATATTCCCGGCTCCACTCTTTATTCACGTGTCTTTTCACAGACCTGTCACGTCTGTCTCTCTTTCTTATCTTAATCAAACTCTTGTTAGTGGATTCTGTCGTGTTTCGTGACATTTCCTCGCAGGGTAAGAGCGCCACAAATAACTAACAATAAAGGTTAGAAGACAACAGATCCCCTGGAACTAGAAGTTCGGGTGAGTGTGAGCCACAGTGTGGTTACTGGAAGTATTAGAGTAACATGCACTCTTAACTGCTGGGCCATATGACAGTGGATTTAGGTTTGTCATGTATAGCCTTTATTTTATTTTTATTGTGTTTTATTATTTTATATTGTCTTATTGTGTTTATTATTTTGAGGTATGTTTGTAGCATGAGTCTTAAAAGTTCTTATTAATAAACCTGAGCCAGGTATTGGGGTGAACACTGGAAGGTCAGAGAGACAGAATAAGCCACAGCTATCTCACCTGGCCAACTTCTCAGCTGATCCTGTTTCCTCAGACTGGAAGCCTCTGTGTCCTCATATCTGAATGGCTCTCAGCTGAACTGCTGCTAGAATCCTGAAAGCTTAACCAGGCCAAATGCTTCTCCAGGCCAAAGGCTTCTAGTTTCTGGTCCTCACGCCTTATATACCTTTCTGCTTTCTACCACCACTCCCTGGGATTAAAGGCGTGCTTTCTGGGATTAAAGGCGTGGGTCACCACGCCTGGCTGTTTCCCATGTGGCCTTGAACTCACAGAGATCCAGAGGGATTTCTGTCTCTGGAATGCTAGGATTAAAGGTGTGTGCTACTACTGCCTAACCTCTGTTTAATATTGTGGCTGTTCTGTCTCTGACCCCAGATAAGTTTATTAAGGTACACAATATTTTGGAACACAATACCACCACATATGTTCTTTCCATCACTAATCCCTCCAGAGTTTTCATCAAGAAGG
The DNA here is from genome assembly GCA_902168415.1 of Peromyscus melanophrys. Lineage (NCBI taxonomy): Eukaryota > Metazoa > Chordata > Mammalia > Rodentia > Cricetidae > Peromyscus > Peromyscus melanophrys. The sequence continues at coordinate 26,742 of CABHPR010133663.1, forward strand.
TGTCTTGGAATTTGTCAAAGTCAGTTGTCTATATCAAGTGAAATGATGATGTGCTTTCTCTCCTTAAGTTCACATATGTAATAAGGAATGTTTACTGATTTGTCTATATTTAATCATCCCTCCATCTTTGAAATGAAACTCATTTAATCACAATGAATGATCTTTTGAATGTGTTCTTGGACTTGGTTTGCATTTATTTTTGTCTCTGTTCAAATTGGTCTATAATTCATCTTTTTGTTGTGTCTTTATCTGGTTTGGTATTAGAGCAATACTGGGTTTATAAAATGAGATTGGAAATATTTCTTCCTTTTTAACTTTAGTGTATTTTGAGAGGTAATGATGTAAGTTCTTTGAAGGTCTGGTAGAATTCTATGTTGAATTCATCTGGCTCTGGTCTTTTATTAGTTTGGGGATCTTTAATTATTGCTTCTGTATTGTTTCTTATTACCGATCTGTTTAAACTATTTGGTTAATCTTGGTTAAATGTTTGTGTCCCATAGATTTGGATATGTTTTACTTTGATTTTCATTTAATTCCAGAAGATTTTTTATTATAGTCTCAATTTCTTTGTTAATTCAAATATTCAATAGTGCATTGTTTATTCTTCATGGAGTTGTATGTTTTCTGTATTTTTTTTCTCTTGCTTTTTTTAGCTTTATTCCATTAGGGTCAGATCAAATACAGGATTTTATTGTATTTCTTGAGACTCTCTGCTTTGTGTCCTATATGTGATGTATTTTAGTTGATAGGTCAATTGATGTTATTTAAATCCAACATATCTTTATTATACTTTCATCCAGTTGACCTACCTTATCATGAGACTAGGGTATTTAAAATCACCTCTATTACTATATTGGAGTTAATCTGTGATTTTAAATATAGTAGTTTTCACTTTATGAAATTGGTTAAGCCTGTATTTAGTGCTTAAATATTTAGAATTCTAATTTATTACTGATGGATTGTTCCATTGATTGTTATGAAGCAGTGCACTTCATGTCTTCTGACTAGATTTGGTTTGAAGTCTATTTTGTCAGATTTTAGAGTATCTTATTTCCCATTTCCATTTGCTTGGAATAATTTTGTTTATCCTTAGATAGTGTTTATCTTTGTTCATAAGGTGTGTTTCCTGAAGGCAGTAAAACAGAAGAACTTTGTTTTTTAATCCATATGTTAATATTAATATAAGCATTTATATCCAAATAATTCCTATTAGAACTATTGGACTTTGTAGCATTTGATAGTTTTTTAGTTCTCTTTTGTTTAATAAGTATCTTATCATCATTTGTTATTTGTTCCTGTTGTTTCTTGAGTCTGTTTATCTTTCTCTAAAGAATCAAGTACTTCTTCCAGTGTTCTCTGTAGGGCTGGCCTGGTAGACATAAATTTCTTTTTCTTTTTTTTTTTTTGGTTTTTCAAAACAAGGTTTCTCTGTGTAGTTTTGTGCCTTTCCTGGAACTCACTCTGTAGAACAGGCTGGCCTGGAACTCATAGAGATCCGCCTGCTTCTGCCTCCCGAGTGCTGGGATTAAAGGTGTGCGCCACTACCGCCCGGCCATCATAAATTTCTTTAGCCTGCCTTTATCATGAAAACTTTTTACTTTCTCTTCAACTATAATAGAGGGTTTTGTCACATACATTGACTGGGTTGGTTATTGTGATTTTTTTAGTTTGAAAGACAACAGTCCAAGCCTTTCTTGCTTTTATAGTTTCAGTTGAAATGTCAGTGGTTATTCTGATGGTTCTGCCTTTCTAGGTGACTTGGCCCAATTCTTCTGTAGTTTCCAAACTATGGTCTTTGTTCTTCACATCCAATGTTTTCTCTATAGTATGATGTGAGGATTTTTTTTTTCTGGTCCAATATCTTTGGTCTTCTGTGTGCCTGTTGTTTCAGATTGTCTTATTTTACTTTAGATTTTGCAATTTTTCTTCTATGATTTAATTAAAAATGTTTTCTATGTCTTCTGCTCAGGGAAAATGGTGACCTGATAGAGCCCTCTACATAATTATGTGTATAGAGCACCCACACCACTGCCAGTAACCCTTCATCTATGCTATATAAGTAAGTCCAATAAACTCATTGGTTCTCTAGAGTGAAATTTGCTGAACTCATATCTTGGAAAGGTATAGGTTCTTTATGTGTGAGTCTGGGACATATGGGTATAAGTAAGCATATGGGTATAAAAGGAAACATGTAAGCAGTCGTGGTGAAATTAGTGATTAATATGACATTGTTACATAATCAGGAAAGGGACATACATAGTTATGAGAATAATAGAGGAGAATGAAAATTTGAGATGGAGATGTGGGAGGAAAGTTAAAAGTAGGTTGAAAGGATAAGGTAAAGGTATGTACCCATTGTTGTGAATCACTATCTTCTGAGGCATACACCTGTCATCTTTGGGATTTCATTTGTGCCTCCTTGCAAAAAATCATCCCAGCTGGGCATATTTATCCAATAAATACATTCTATCTGCTGTAAGTAATTCAGCCCTAATTTCATGTGACTTTGGGGATGGACTAGACTTTGTAGCCTTAGGGAACACTTTGAGAGGAGCTAGAGTATAGAGACTCAAGGAAGACTTGTGGGGCAGGGGACTCTATCAGTGAAGCTATGAAGCTATTGGATCTTCCTCTTGAGTAAAAACTTTTCTGTGCATCTCTTTCTTTCATTTGCAGAATCCCCTCAGTTTGTGTTCTCTTTATTGCCTCTATTTTAATTTTAAGTCTTGAACTGTTTCCTTCACCTGTTTGATTGTTTTTCCTTGGCTTTCTTTAAGTGATTTATTGATTTCTTCCAATTTTTTGTTTGTCTTTTCCTCCATTTCTTTAAGGGGATTTTTCATTTCCTCTTTAAGGGCCTCTATCATCTTCACAAAGTTATTTTTAAGTTTGTTTTCTTCTACTTCATCTGCATTAAGAAGTTCAGGTCTTGTTGTTGTAGAACCACTAGTTTCTGGTATCATATTACTCTTTGTGTTGTTGAATGTATTCTTGCATTGCTATCTAGCCATCTCTTCCTCCAGTTGGTGCAGGTGGAGACTGTGCCTCTAGGATCCCTCTTCCTACAATCAGTACAGGTGGGGCCTGTAGCTTCAGGGCTTGCTGAGGCCTGGAAATGGGGTGGGGGAATGAGATGCTGCTGTCGGTCTCTGGTGCTCTTCCTCCAATCGTTGCAAGTGGGGCCTGTGACTCCAGTGGTCACTGATGCAGCGGGGGATGGTTGAGGGGGAGGATGCTCTCTCTCTCTCTCTCTCTCTCTCTCTCTCTCTCTCTCTCTCTCTCTCTCTCTCTCTCTCAGGACTGATGCCACTACCAGTAATCCTTAGTCTAACCTGTGTAAGTAAGCCCAATGAACTGACTGGATTCCCCAGAGTGAACTTTGGTGGAATCAGACCTTGGAGAGATAGAGGTTCTATGTGTCTGACTCTGGGAAGTAAGGTAAGCAGAAAGTATAGATGGGAAACAAATTATGATTTGGACTCTGAGAGGTGTAAGAGTAAGGGAGAAAAGGATATGGGAAAGAGATGGGCAAAAGTAGGAGGAAAGAAAAAGGAAAGAAAAGATAGAAGACAAAGAGAAAGAAGAGAAGTAAAGAGGGGATGGAATGGCAAAAGTTATGAACGCTAATGAACATTGTTAATATGCTATGTATGGTATTACGTAGATAGAAGCAGCTGTAGTGGAAAAGGAGAGCTGTTGAAAATACAAGAAATGAAATCACTGGCCTGGACAATGTTTTCCTATCTTGGGTGGATCCCCTGCTTTGTCTCCTTGGACTTGATCTGAGCAATACTCCATGTTGATTTTCACTTGTCCTATTCTTTGTCAACTCCCAGTTCTCTCTGTGTGTGGAATTTCTTAGCTCTGTTCTATGGGGTGGAGACAGCTTAGACAAACTCCGACTAGCTATCGTCTCTATGATTCCACAGGACCAGCGGGAGACGGTGGCCATTAAGTACCTTGTGCTTCCTGTAGTCTTACAGAAGCTCATATAGACTCACAGAAACTGAAGTGCTTGCACAGAGCCTGCACATGTGGCTGCATTCTTGCTGAGCTGCACCTGGCCTGGCTCCAGAGAGTAACACCCAGCCCTAATCCATCTTTTGTTTAGCAGACACCTTTTGTTCCTCTTGTTGCCCTCTATGTGAATCTTCTCTCAGAGTCTCCCAAGGATACAAAGCCCTATGCAAAACTTGGTTCAGGAAACCCAGAAAACTCTGGTACCTGAGAAGTTGAAGGATTTGCACTTGGCATTGTATTTTTGGGAGCTCATTTCAGGTTGTTTTGATAGAAGGAAATTAACTAGCTAAATTGTAATGAAGAGAAATAGAAATGCCTGAGGGGAAGGGAAAGTGCTTCAGTCCTTTGAGGCTGCCCCCGCCCCTGCAGCCATGAAAGGCTAGATTCATTCTTAAGATGCCTCTGAGTCTTCTTTCCATGGATCTGCATGAACCCACACACCTGTGGCATGACAAACAGTTACATGCATGGTTCAGCACCAGATCCTCTGCATATATAATATATCTTCAAGTTTAGTATTTATGGGATCCCTAACTGTGGAAATAAATGGGTTTCTGATTTTGTTCTTCTCTTGGGCTCTTCTCCTTCTGTTTGTCTTGTCCCACTGCTAGGTAATGTTTTATATTTTATTTTGTTATATTTTTAAAAGAATGAATGAATGAATGAATGAATGAATGAATGAATACCTAGGCACTAGGGTAAAAGTTAGCAACTGAACTGTCATTACACCTGCTGGGAGAAGGAAAAATCAGTTTTCTCCAATAGAATGACATTGGCCTCATATTTAGGAATAGTTGACTAACATATAATAGACGCCAAGGTTTTTGGGTTTTTTTCTTTTTTTTATTCTGTGTGTGTGTGTGTGTGTGTATGGTGTCTGTGGGTGTGCCTGCTTTTATTTAGTTATAATTTGGTGGTTTCTTTTGGTTTGGAGCATGGTTTTATTTTGTTTTCTTGGTCTTGGGGGTTTTTGTTATTAAGGTTTTATTTATTTTTTGAGAAAGAACTCAAAATTGGGTAGTTAGGAAGCAGGAGAGGATCTAGAAGGATGTGAGGATGGGGAGGAATATGGGAAAATAAATTTAAAATTTTTTTAATAATAAAAAATAAAATATATTTTTCCAAAAGCCTCAGACACCAGAGCTGATAAGCAGATGTGTACAAAACTGGATCTTCAGGGGAATGGAGCTACAGACCACATACAGATGCAGAAGCTGGAGAAGATATGATTGTTGGACAGAGAGGCAGGCTATAAAATTAGAGTTCAGCTTCAGGGGTATGGTGAGGTGAAGTGTAGGACCAGATCTAGTAGAATGAATTGGCAGATTTATATGAATGGACAGTAGGTACAGATGGCCAAGAAGAAGATGGAAGACAATTGAAATAGATGAGGTCAACAACAGAGCATAAGCCAAGCTGAAGTTCATGGTATAGTTAGGTGTTCTCTGCCAATCAACCCCTTGATGGGAGGTCAGATGAAGGATCAGTGGAAGTATCACCATCATAGTAGTAGGTGTCTACCTCTCTATGAAATGATGAGGGAGTTTTACCTTTCCTCAGTCTGGTATGTCTGTAAAGTTCTTGGGCCTAGATTCCAAGTATTATTTCAATACATCCATGTGCTTCCACAATACCAATTTACTCTGGTAAATTTGCAGGATGGCATCCTTTGTACTTCCAGGAATAAGTCATTTATCAGTCTGGGCCATGTGAATTGTGCCCAACAGATGTTTCCTTTCATACGTACTTCTAAATGCCTTGTCATCTTCCATCTTCAAAAATGAAGTCTCTCTAAGGGCAAATACAGTCTGAAAAACACTGTTCTTACAGTATGGAGTATTTATAGCCAAGAACATGAAATCTCAGAACTGCAGTGTTTCCTGATAGTTCTCTGACTGTCCTGTCAGATTCAACTCCACCCCACCGTTACTTCCCACCTCATCCTTTGATTTGACTGTCATTGCCTGCCCTGCTTTTTCACTTCCTAGTCTCTTAAATTCATACTACTACTCCAAGAAACATTTAAACATTGTTGCAGACATAGCCAAATAACATCCTGACAATATTCAAATGTCTACAATATCATATTTGGCCAACAACACCCCTTTTCTGCCCAGTGTTTGGTAAACCACATGAGAAAAGTAACTAATATTGGAAGGAAGGATGCCATTCATGTTGGCAGAGATGGCATGGTGGAAGGCAACTCTATAGCAGCAGGAGAATGTGTCTAGGCCTCCTCACCTTACACATGCACAAAACAGGAAACCAGAACTAGGGACAGACACTACACGTCAAGGCCTGCCTCCAGTGACTCATCTCCAGCAATGCTCCACCTCTGAAATGTTCCATATCTTCCCAAAACAGCAGCACCAACTGGGGACCAAGCATTCAAATATGTGCATCTGTAGGGATAGTTCACATTCAAACCATAACAGGAAGGAAATTTTTATTTGGTTTCCCTACAGTCACTTGACCCCCAAAACTTGTACAGAACATCCTGGTGATATGCATATGTGGCAGGGAATGGATGTTCCCCTCATGATAGCCAGAAAGCAGAGAAACGACAAATACAGGTAGAAGTCACTGCACATGAAAGCAGGCCCTGACGACTTACTTCCACCTATCTTTTACCAGCTCCATCATATTAGAAGTTTCTCAAGGGGTTAATCTATTCATTGGGAAAGCACTCATGATCACAGATATATCCAGAGGTACATTTTGCTAATAACATAGAGATTTTTCTAATCCAATCAAATTGATAACCAAAAGTAACCATTACCATTAATATTAACATCACTACTTGTCCTTTTTATATGTATTAAAAGACAGAATAAATGTCTAAACAAATATAATATGAGACATCTATGCTTTCATTGGAAAGGGAAACAAATCTGTAGTGATTTAAAACAATGAATTATGACTTTTTGTTATATACTCTGTAAGTACTACAAAACATCAGAATAAAATCAATCTTTTTTAAAACTTTTTATTAATTCTTTGTGAATTTCTCATCACTCATCCCAATCCCACTCATCTCCCTGTCTCCTCACTTCTGCCTTCTGCCCTTGCAACCTCCCTGCCAAAACAAAATTTAAATGTTAAAACAAACAAAACACAAAAGAATACAAAAACAAACAAAATATCAGTGTGAAAGCTGTAGTGTGGCCCAGTGAGTCACACAGTATACACGCTAGTCCATACATCTTTATGGTAGGGGAATGTCTTTTGTATGCTGTGAATATGTGTTGCTCTGATTGGTTGATAAATAAAGCCGTTTAGCCTATGGAAAAGCAGCTCAGAGGCAGGTGGGAAATTCAGAGAGACAGACAGGAAGAAGGCTGGGAGAGCCACCAGCCGCCAAAAGGAGCAACATGTAATGGGACACAGGTAAAGCTAGGGAACTTGTTGCAATACATAGATTAATAGTTATGGGCTAATTTAAGATATAAGAGCTAGCTAGCAAAAGGCTTGAGCCATGGCCATGCAGTTATAATTAATATAAGCCTCTGTGTGTTTACTTGGGGGATGCAGTAGGAGACATTTGTCCCCAACCACCTGCAGGCCAGCACACAGGAAATATTCCAGGTACATCTTTACTTGGAAACATTCATTGCAATGAGTCACTGTTTTGGTATGAGGCCTCTGGATTCTGCTACACTATCAATACTGGGCCCACACTGGGACTTCTCTTGGATAGCCTATTGTTGTCCTGTGTCATGGAGATCCTGTAGCTTTGAACCTGCAGGTCTGGCCTTCACGTACGTGCTCCAGCAGTTCATAGATGAGGTGGATGTTGGGGCTGGCTACCTCATAGTCCCGAATCTGGGCCTGGGTGGTAGCTGGATTGTTTAGCCTGCCAGCTTTCCCTCATCATCGCTACTCAGGCAGCTCTCTAGCACTGCCCCAGCTAGCTCACCCAGTGTAGCAGACAGCAAGGATTGGGGCCAGTTCTGCTTTCACACTTTCAGGTCTTGCTCAGCTGCATTCATAAAATTTTAACTTTATAAATCCCACAGCTTTTAAGAGTTTTCAGCATTTTAACTCCAAGTTCTCTTTTTAAAATCTAATTCTTTAAAAGTGCAAAACTTCTGAGTTTTTCTTTGTTTAGCATGTTTCCTGAGGGGGGGGGATTGTCATATATTAATTAATTGAGGTATTCATTAATGCATTTATTAATTGAGGTATTCTCTCTGTGCTCCTAGATTCTCGATGACTTATTTCATGCATGAAAGGATGAATGGCGCTGGTTGGTCGGTGGAAAAGTCACGGGCCATGGCTACCAGAGTTAGAATGGGCTTTATTAGAAAGAAGAGGGGATAGGAGAGAGAAGCCAGGCCTGGTGTGGGAGGGAAGCGGGGCAGAGCAGACAGCAGAGAGGAAACAGAAAAGAGAGGGTGGGGGTTCGTGCCCGGCTTTTTAAGGCGGGAACGCAGTCGCCTCCACCCACTGATGATATAAGACATTAGACCCGGAAGAATGAGAGCAGGATCCTAACAATGGAGATGTGTTCTATTTAGTCCAAGACCTTTTCTGAAAAAAAAAAAAATGATGTGGTTTCTGTCCTTAAGTCCATTTATGTTCTGGGATGTATTTATTGAGTTACCTATGTTGAACTAGCTCTTCCTTATGATCAAGTAGGCTTCATCTCTAAAAGGCAAATCTCTTGAAGTTGGTTTGCTAGTATTTTATTGAGAATATTTGTATCTAACTTCATCAGAGGGATAACTCTATAATTATTTTCTTCAAAGCTTTGGTTTTGGTATCAGAGTGATTTTATCTTAATAAAGATAAAGAATTTATAACTATTCTTTCCTTTTTGACTTTTACATACTAATTTGAGAAGTATTGATGCTGGTTCCTTGAAGATCTGCTAGAATTCAGTGCTATTTCATCTTTCATTGTGCTCTTTATTACTATTTCAACCAGTTGCCTGTTATGTATATATTTAATTTTTTTTATTTTATCTTGATTTAATTTGGGTAGGTCATACATTATTTCAGATTTTCCATTTAAGTGAAATCTAGGTTTTTAAAGTACTTAGGATTCTCTGAATTTCCTCAGGATCTGTTATAATGTTTCCCTTTTCATATCCAAGTTCATTAATCTGGGCCCTTTCTTTCTTTGTTAAGACCTGTTTTGTGTCTTAAGATGGTATCCATATTGTAGAAAGCTCTATGAGGTGCTGAAAAGAAACTGTATTCTTCAGAATCAGGATGGTATGTTTTGTAAATTATCTGTTAGATCCATTTGATTTATAGTGTCATTTAACTCCAGAGTTTGTCTGTTTTTTTGTCTGGGTGACTAGTGTATTGATGGAAAGTGGTGTATTAAAATAATCCACTGTCACTGTGGTGGAGTCAATCTATGGTTTTAAATTTAATAATGTTTCTTTTATATAATAGGTAACCATATTTGATATTCAAATATTTAGAAATGTAATACTTTGTTGGTATATTTAATGAGTATAAAATGTCCTATACCTCTTCTGACTAGTTTTGATTGAAATCTGTTTTGTCAGACATTAGAATGGCATGCCTGCTTGATTTTGGTTATTTTCTTAGAATACCCTCTTTCCCATTATTTTACTCTAAAGTGATATCTGTCATTAATGATGAAGTGTATTTCTTGGAAGCAGCAAAAATATAGATTCTGCTTTCAAATCAAATCTAATCACTGTTAGTCTGTATCTTTTTGTTGTATAATTGAGACTATCAATATTGAGAGTTATCATTGAAAATGTCTTTGTCCTTGCTATTTTGTTGCTGTAGTTTTGTTTTCTTTGATTAACATTTCTACAATTGTCTATTTATTCCTTGTGCCATCTTAGGTATGCTTAATCTTCTCTTCTGAGAAAAATATTCATTTTAGTATGATGACAGTACAATATTATGATGAAAATATATCTTACATTCTAAGGGAATGGAATTATTAATGGACCTCACAGCCAGAGTTAATAATGCATCTTGAGGTCACTTTAAGATTGCTAATTTATTATGATAGCTTAAATGAAAATGCCCCCTATAAGTTCGTATGTTTGAATACTTTGTTTCCAGTGCTTAATCTGGAGGATTAAAAGGTATCTTCTTCTTGAATGAGGTATGTCACTAAGGCCAGACTTCGACGTTTCAAAACCCACACCATTCTCCAGTTAGCTGTCTCTGCCCCATGTGTGTGGATCGAGATGTAAGCTCTTACCTACTACTCCAGCACCATGTCTACCTGCCTGCTGCCATGCCTTTTTCCAAGATGGTCAGGAACCCTAACCTTCTCTGGAACTATGATCCCCAAGTTAAATGCTTTCTTTCATAACTCGCTTTCTTCATGGTGCTTTATCACAGCAACAGAATAGTAACTAAGGCACCTTACTCTGTATTAAGCTATTTGCTTAACCTGCCTTTGAGAGAATAATGTGATAATCAACCTTACTTGCCTTAGATTTCCATGTAATGAGCTTTAAAAGCGTAAGCTAATGCATAATTTTAATCTTAAATTATGTACTCTTCATGCCCCTGACCTAGAATAATGCATGTCTGTTCTAACAATCATTTGCTGAAAGCAGCAAAAACAGGGCAATGAGCAGTCTTATAAAATGAATACCCATCATAAATGTTGAACACAATATACGGATATTGCTTAATAAGCAATGATGTTTGTAGTACTATTTGTTATCTGAGTTGGTGAGTTCATCCAGAGTCAGTGACTCAATCCCTTATAAAACTCTGATAAATATTTCTACAAAGTAACACTCATACCTTCCCCCATGACGCTTTCTGTATATTTGAATAAAGACAAAGGAAAACCCTTTATCAGGAACAGGCAGATATAGATACACATGGACAAACACAGACATAGCAAAAGATTCACAAGACAGCCTTCATGAAGGCACAGATTCAGACTCATGCCACATACAGATAAAGGATATGACACAGGGAAAATGAAGTACAGAATTGAAATCTGGACTTGCTCTTGGTTGAATGTCACCAAGGAGAAGTGATTTGATTTCTTTCCTTAATACAACCCTGATACGTTATTGTTAAGTTGGAATTTATTATCAATGTGTTCAAACTAACCACACCTTGGTAACCTGAATGAGGAACTATAAATGTACTTAATCTATACGTAGTACATTCTGTAGAGCTAGCTTATTGGAAATAAATTGAAAAAATCTCTTTTTATCATGGGAAATTTTTCTTTCTTCTTTGATTACAGCTGATACATTTTGTTGGGTATAATATTCTATATTGGCATCTGTGATCTTTCACAACTTGTTGAACATCAATTCAGGCCCTTCCAGCTTTCAGTCTTCATTGAAAAATCAGGCATTATTCTGATCAGCCTGCCTTTATATTACTTGATCTTTCTCTCTTGGAGCTTTCAATACCCATTCTCTGTTCTATATACTGTAGCTGAAGTTTTCTCCACTCCTGCTTGGCCCACGGTCAGGACAAATCTCTCTCACCCACCAGTCCCGCAGCCACTTAGACCCAACCAAGTTAACACAGAGACTTATATTGCTTACAAACTGTATGGCCGCAGCAGGCTTCTTGTTATTTAGTTCTTATATCTTAAACTAACCCATATCTATTAGTCTATAAGTTGCCACGTGGCTCGTGACTTACCAGTACCTTATATTATGCTTTTCATGGTGGCGGCTGGCAGCGTCTCTCTGACTCAGCCTTCTACTTCCTAGAATTCTCCTCTCTGCTTATCCCACCTATACTTCCTGCCTGGCTACTGGCCAATCAGTGTTTTATTTATTAACCAATCAGAGCAACACATTTAACATACAGAACACCCCACAGCAATATACTTAATGTTTTGATAATTATATCATGGGGAATTTTGTTTCTGAAATCTTTTTGTTTGGAAATCTATTTGGTATGCCTTTTGCACCCTGGTAGGCACCTCTTTGCTAAGATTTGGAAAATTTTCTTCTATGACTTACTTAAAAATAATTTCTGCCCTTGATCTGGTCTTCTTTTTCCTTCTTCTACCTATGATTTTAGTTTTGCATTTTTATAATGTCTCAGAGTCTCTACATGTTCTGTTCCTAGATTTTTTTTAAAATTGCTTTGATTTAGCATTCCATTTTCTCTTCTGTCATTAAAACCTGATATTCTCTCTTCCTCTTGATATAATCTATTGGTGAGCCTTTCTACTGAACTTCTTACCTGAGTTCCTGAGGTTTTTTTGTAGGTGGAAGTTTTTCAGCTGTCAGCAGCTCCCAAGTAAATGCATTTGAGGCTTATATTAATTACAAATGCTCAGTGAATAGCTCAGGCTTATTACTAACTAGCTCTTATAACTTAAATTAACCCATTTCTATTAATCTATGTGCTGCCGTGGGGCTCATGACTTTTACCTCTCCTACATGTCCTGTTTCCTTTCTGCCTGGCTGGTGGCTCCTCTCTCCAACCTTCTTCTCAACGTTCTCAGTTTGGCTCTCCCTCCTAACTTTATTCTGTTCAGCTATTGGCCAGTCAGCTTGTTTATTAAACCAATCACAGTGACAAATCTTCATAGTGTACAAGGGATTATTCCACAGCAGTTTTTATGTCAAATTTTTCTTCAATTTACATTTTCTTCAGGAATTCTATTTCTTTTAATACAGAAATAAAAATTCAACTTTCATATCTTGAATTGTTTGCATTATTTTACTCAATGGTTTGTGTTTTCATGGCCTTCACTTAAAATATTTATAACTTTTTATTTCATTGAATGTACTTATAATTCATATTTTGAAATCTTGTGTTGTATTTCAGCTATTTTGCTTTCTCATCACAATGAGGTACTAATTTCTAAAGAAAACACATTGTCCTCTTTATTTGTGTTTTATGATTTTAGTATGCAACCCAGGCATCTGAACTTAGATTGTTAGTGGTGATCTTAGTATGTATCTTAGTTACTGTTCTATTGCTATGAAAAGACACCATGACCAAAGCAACCTCCATAAAAGAAAGCACTCAACTGGAGACTTGCTTACAGTTTTAGAGAATTATTCCAGTATCATCATGGCAGAGTTGTTTAAACTACCTAGGAAATTTCTCAGGCCTTTTCCTTTCATAGGTTACAGGATTAGCTGGGAATGGCCTTGTCCTGAAGTTACCACTCCCTTTATTCCATTTTGAATGAGGTTTTACTTTAAATTTGTTATTTCCTTGAGCACCAGACTTGGCTGCAACATTACATTTTCAGCTGCTCTTTTTCTCATCAAACTGTACATTTTATATTTTTCTTCACCCTCTTTCTCATTCTCATTGTTGATGAGAGTCATCACTACTAATCACACAACAGAGTCAATACTAGGCTGTCTTGAAATCTCTTCTACCAACATTAATCCAAAATTCTTTAATTTGTCCTCCAACACATTTTTAGGACAAATGCAGCAAAAAACAGCCACGTGTTTGTTTGTTCGTTTTCCAAAAATATCATAAGAATGACATCTACACCAGCTGCTAATATTCTTACTTTCTATAGCCTCTTAAGCTGAGCCCCCACAGTCTACATTGCCCTCAGCACTATTGGCTTAAAGCATTCAAAGCACTCTTCTAACCCCAAATCCCAAACTCCTCTATATTCCTAGAAACAACAGTATGGTCAGGCCTGTCACAGCAATATACCAATCCATGGTACCAACTTTTATCTTAGTTAGTCTTCTATTGCTGTGAAGAGGCATTTAGAATTAGGTTGTTAGCACTGATCTTAGTATGTATCTTAGTTACTGGTGTATTGCTGTGAAGAGACAACATGACCAAGGCAACTCTTAAAAAAGAAAACAATTAAGGATTTCCTTGCAATTTTTGAAAGTTAGTCCATTATTGCCAGGTAAAAAGCCTAACAGAAGACAGGCAGGCATGGTGCTGAAGAAGTAGCTGAGAGCTTTATCTTGATCCACAGGCAGCAAAGATGGGTAGGGAGAGAGAGACAGAAATTGGGCCCAGCATGTGCTTTTAAACCTGAAAGCCACCCTCAGTGACACACCTCCTTCAATAAGGCGACACCTCTTCCAATAAGGACATATCTCCTAATCCTTTCCAAACAATTCCACTCCCTGGTGACTAAGCATTCAACTATATGAGTCTATGGGGGTCATTCTTAAACTACTATATATAGTATGGATATCTGGTCTCACTTTTGTTAAAAGGGTAGTTAGATCTATGTTTACTGTTACTCCAACTTGTCAGATTGTAGGCCATCTTTGTGGTATTTGCTGTTCAATACTGGAGCAACTCTGCATTAATGTGAGAACAGGATATCAGAAGTTGCCCCATTTCAGCTAGTGACAAATGTAGCTTCTAAGGCCAGGAGCAAAACGTCTGTAGCTTTTGAAGATTCTTACCGCCAATACCAATCTTCAGGAGTCTGTGGAGGGCTCACTGGATTCTAAAGGTGACTTTGGGTGGCAGGGGTTGGTTTCACAATGGGAGTGTGTTTTGCTCTGTGGGAGCAGGAAGCAGGATGCCATGCCATCATCAGGCAGAGGTGGATAGGGCAGAGACCAGGTTGGGGGTCTCTGGTATCTCAGTCACAGAACTCCATGAAGCCCTGAAGAGTGTGGTGGGTGGGATGGCTGGAACACTTGGTAACTGGCTCTGGTGCACCTATCTCAGATCATAGCATCTGATACTATCTTCTGGCAGAGTGGTAAATAGGGTGGACAGTAGGTGGGTATGTGGGTGTCTCAGTTAGGGTTACATTGTTGTGATAAAATAACATCTACCCCATGTACTGTAGATTCAAAGCTGCAATTCTCCATTACACAGGTCAACAGCAAGACATTCAGGAGAAGTCCCAGCAAGGTTACAGTATTGATGGTGCAGCAGGAGCCAGAGGCCTTGAGCCAGATCAATGACTCATTGCAATGCACATTTACAAATAAAGCTATTTTGGCAAAAGGGTCTATACTGTGTGACAAACAATGATACACCACAGCTTCTATGGCAAGATGTTTTTTGTTTACTAGTCTTTTTAGTCTATTCTAATTTTAATTTTTTTACTTTTTTATTTTAATTTTTTTTGTTTTTTTTCTTTTGGGGCACAGGTTGCAATGGTGGAGGGTGGATATGGAGGGATGGGGAGAGGAGTGGGATTGTGTGCATCATGGGAAATTCACAAAGAGAAATAAAAGTTGTTCTGAAAAAGATAAGGAAAAACAGGTTTTTTGGGGGCGGGGTTCAAAACATGGTTTTTCCGTGTAGCCTTGGTTGTCCTGGAACCCACTCTGTAGACTGGGATTGCCTTGAGCTCTGAGAGTGCCCCAGCCAGCGAGGACGTAAAGGGAGGGCTGGCAAGTGAGAGGGACAAGAAACACAAAGCATGAGAGCAAGACAGGATGTCTGATCAAGCTCCAAAATTTCATTTTTCTCTCAAGGCATATATAGGTAGGCAAAGGGGGTTGCAGCAGGAAGGGACTTAATTATGGGGGTTGCAAGCAGGAAGGGACTTAATTATGGGTTGTTCGGCCAGCAGGGAATGTTGTTCTGGGGGTTATCTATCTATTCTTGTCTAACTGCCTAATTGCCTAACTGCAGCTCATTCACCTGATACCGGAGAAGAGGTTCTAGTGTTATGGAGACTTAAGCAAGGCCTAGATCTAAGAAAAGAGAAAAGAAGCCCAAATATGGCAGCATGCATGTCAAGGGTCACTTAAGCTTATGGCTCCCATGAAGAGATCCACCTGCCTTTGCCTCCTGAGTACTGGAATTAAAGGTGTGCACCCCCACCTCCCAGCACACACAAAAAAATTTAATGAACAAGCATATCACAGATATTGCATAAACATTATTATAATTTTTATTATTTAAAATTCATTTGAGCCAGGCCGTGGTGGCACACTCCTTTAATCCCAGCATCCAGGAGACAAAGGCAGGTGGATCTCTATGAGTTCAAGGCCAGCCTGGGTTACAGAGTGAGTTCCAGGAAAGGTGCAAAGCTACACAGAGAAACCCTGTCTCAAAAAACAAATAAATAAATAAATAAATAAATAAATAAATAAATAAATAAATAATAAATAGAATTCATTTTGTTTCCTTCTCTGACTTTCTTGTCAATAGCTTTTAAAAGATAAGTTTTGCTTTTGTTGATAGTGACTGTAGCTTTAATCACAATTTTTTTTTTTTTTTGCTGTTGTGTAAGGGGGAGAAGACCTGAATAAGCTGCTTTAAATCATGGTGCTGCTGGATGGGAATACCATACTCAGTCAACAGTGGAAAGTTGTGTATACTTCCAGACTATCGACAGTGAAGTAACATAACAAGGGCATGGAGAGAAATTGTGAAATAGGTATTTATCTGGTATTTTTTTTCATATTTCAAAACTGGTATACTCAGCATGTAAACCTGAAGCAATCATCCCTTCTGGAATGAATGAACCTGTAGCAATATGTCACCAAAGCCTACTCAGATTAAAGACCGCACATTGACCACACCTTTCCTTTTTGGTATTGTAGTGTTGTGGTTTTGTATTCTTACCTTTGTAGTTCAAACAGCCCCAAGTAAGGTGATGGATGAATTACTTTACACTCTAAAGATGTATATTGAATTAAATGGAAATTAGTAGAGAATTTATTCAAAACCGAAAGTAATATATTTTCTAACATTTAAAAACACCAACTGTTAGAACTGATGTCAGATAGTAACATCATCCAAGGAGATTGGCAGAGAAAATATATACTATTAACATTGTTAATATTTCTTAAATCATTTTTTCAGTGGCCCATTTGGTGATAGTGCCCTGAATAAACTATGATAGATAGATATATGTTAATAAGCACATAGGAAGGGACATGTCTGGAGCCTCATTGATCATATAACCACATGTAGGATTCTAGAAAGTCATGAGATACAGAAGAAGCATGGGCTCAGGTACAAGATAGACAACATACATAGATGTACAGAACTGGAAATAAGTTAAGAGAAACTTTGTTTTTAGTTTCAGTTGCAGTTAGGTCATGTACCAGTCCTCCAGAATCAATAATATTGGCTGAGTAGGGACAAGAAGAAATGGCTAAGAACACAAGTATAAACATCCTGAAGCTTGTTTACTCTTATTAAGGAATTTTTGGATCTCAAAAAAAATTTGGATCTAGGAACATCTTTTAATTAACATCAGTCTAGTTGTATAGCTCGGTCTGTTTGAGGGTCCCCTGGCAGTGGGATCAGGATCTGTCCCTGGTGCATGAACTGGTTTTTTGGAGCCCATTACCTATGGTCGGACATCTTGCTCGCCCTTGATGCCAGAGGGAGGGGGGTTGGTCCTGCCTCAACTGAATGTACCAGGCTTTGCTGTCCCCCTGTGGGAGAACTTACCCTTTTTGAAGGAAGGGATGAGGGGTGGGCTGGAGGGGAAGGCGGGGGGGGGGGGGGAGGAGCAGGAGGAGGAGGCGTGATTGGGGATCTGCTGTTGTAAAATGTATTAAAAAATTTTTTTAAAGAAAAAAATTAACATCAGTCTGTCTCCCCATTTTGTTCCCCTGTTTTTATCAGAGTGTGGGAGTTTGCACATAGGTCTTTGGTCTAGGGCCTCAGAGACATAAATAACAACAAAGAATGAAGAAGAGTAGTGTCATAATAGAGTATTAGAGGTAGTAACCACACAAGAGTAGCCTTCCATAGTCTAACTTGCTAACCTGCACAGAGCAGAGAAGCCAGAGTGGATCCCACATGAGCCCCTGTAGCAGTGAGCAATTGGCACTGTCTGGAGAGTACCATTCCAAGTAAATGCATTAACAGGTGGTGTTATACTTGTATGTTTGACCTGATATACTAGGTAATTTCCCATCCTTAATTAATTCTATGTACCAACTTTACTAGGTCAGAGGGTATCCATGCATCCAGTCCAACATTTTAGTTTTTTTCCTCCTAATGAGGAAATATTTGAACAACTTGAGTAACATTTAAATGGAAAGATTTTTAATAAAATGAATTATACACCAATAAATTAGTGGCCTTCATCTTATTGCCTTATGGTGTAACTATAACAAAAACAATGGAATTTCTGAATAAGATATATTTCTCTGAAGACTGTCTTTGCACTTCATCTGCAATGTCAGTTCATACTGATTCTAGACATTGCCTTTGGACTTGAACAACAGCACTTCAAGGTGTCCAGCCTACTATTACATCATACAAATTTGGACCTTAACATAGTGCACAATTGGTGAAAAAAAATCAACCTTCCCATTACACACACACACACACACACACACACACACACACACACACACACACAC
>CABHPR010133663.1:45001-62096 GCA_902168415.1 Peromyscus melanophrys
CACACACACACACACACACACACACACACACACACACACACACACACTCAAAATTCAGTAGGGTAGTTTTATTAAGTCAAATTGATGTCAGTAATGGTGGTGATGGTTTCCAGTAAAAGAATAAGTCAGAATAACAAAATCTGGTGGGATAATTCACAGTTCCCACTCCACAAAAAAAAAATCTGTTCAGGTTTAGGACTATTTTTTCTTTGTTTCACAAATGTGAATGTGGTTGTTTCACAAATGTGAATGTATATACAATTAAAATTGGTACTGTCTCATTTATTTGATATTTTCAGCCTTTAAAAATATTAGTTATGTAGTCAATAAATGTTTCATTAAATATATAGACATCTTTATTGAAAGTATTCCAGTAGTTCACATGCAAAATAAAACATAACAATTCTCCCTGGAGGAACACAAGACAAATATCTTGAGAAACATAGAGATCTCCATAATTAATGCTAAAAGCCTGAATGATTTTTTCCACAGAACAAGAAAACAAAAAGTAGGATTCTTTTGCTCCTTTTAATAAAGTGTCATTCCTGAGGAACTAGTCAATGTCATGAAAGAATAAAAATAAATGAAGGCCATTCAGATTGGAAAAGAAGTGATACAGCTATTACTGTTTTAAACAGCATGGTTACCATGTATTTTCTAAGAAATCCACAAAAAATAACATAACTAAAGAGTGAGTTTAATGAGGCTGCAGAAAAGGTCAATAAACAGAGATAAGTTGTATTTGTAAATATTAGCAACAAACCCAAAAGATTACAATTAAATAAATAATTCAACTATCATCTAAGTACATGAAACCATTAACAATAGTTTAAGAATGTAAAGAATAGGCAAATAGATATAGAGATTTGTTTCATGGGTTGGATGAGTTCATCTTGCTAAAATATCAAATTAGTGTTAATTAAAATTCTATTATACTTTTTGCAAAAATTGACACCCATTCCAAGATGTAATTAGAAGTGCAGAATATCTAGAACAGCTGTGATGTTGAATTTTAAGTGTGAATTTTAATGGATGAATGAATGCAGCAAGGCCTGGGATGCATTTTTTAGTGTCTATAAAAGAGTTTCTCGAAAGACTCAAGGTGAGTCTGAGGGGCTGAGGTGGAGAAGATCTTCCAGGTTGGTTAGGCAGCAGCCAATTAGCTGGGAGCACAAAAAAGAACCAAGAGAGAAGGCAAATTGATTTTCTTCCTCAAGAGTTGGGATAGACATTTTTGGCTTCCTGGACTTCAGACTTGTAAGTTCATCTACCTTTGGACTCTGATCTAGAACTAATACCAATTCAGTTTCTCAAACTTGCCATATCACACTGAGAATTGCATCAAGAGCTGTTTTGTTCTGTAGACCTTTAACTTGGAATTATTTACATAATATACCAAGTCCTCAGCTTGTAAACAACCTGTAGTGAGATACCTTAACTGCCATAATTATGTGGACCAACTCTGGTAAAACCCTTCTCCCATGTTTATTACACATATTCTATTGCCCTTGTCTGTCAAGAGAAACTTGACTTATGGAATAGCCAGAAATAATTTTTAACAACTAAGTACAGGATGGGAGATATCTCAGTTAGTAAATTTCTTGACTTGCAAGCAGGATGATCTGCCAGAAGCAACAATAGAGACAGAAGGGACAAGGATCCCATCAAGAGTACATGTCTGATAACCTAACTTCTTTTCACTAGGGTCCGTTCCCTGACAGTGCACAAACCTTGATGAATGGGCCTTTGGAAGACAATTAAGTCCAAACTACACTAACAATGATTAAAGCATTCTTTGTATAATCTGTAATGATGAGCATATAGGTGTAAATATTTAGCAAAAATTTACCAAATTATACAGTTTAAACATGCATATCATACCTCAATAAAGCCAAATAATGAACTTCATTTAAATATTAATTATGAATCTCAAAATTTAACCACTAAGAGATGGTCCTATCTTTCCCCATTGCCATTTCCCTCCGTAAAGTACTTACAGGTAAGACTGTACTGACATCTTTCTCATGGAGCCAAAAATGTATACATTAAAAAATCTCATCATGAAAAATTAAATGTTAAGTGTTTATATCTGATTAGATAAGCCTTATTTAAATAGTCATTTGATTTAAATCTGTTTCCTTTCTTTTCATTCAGTTTAGACATACATCTTTAGAGCTTCTCCATAAGCAAAAATATCCAAGAAAACCAACAAATGAGAAAGGAATACATAATAAGTAGACACAGAAAAATCAGCTATTTCAGCCTTGTCTGCCCTCATCACTGATTGCCAAGTTACCTATTCAAGCCCAGTTATGCTATTCACCTTCTTATGATGGAAGAGGAGAGCTATGCTAGTTGATACTGAGTTTCACAGATGAAGTCAGCATTTCATACCACAAGCATAGATTACAGGATTTGTAATGCTTTCTTTCAAAGGTAAACCCTTCCTTCCTTAAAAAAATTTGACTATTTTATTGCTGTCAAAGTTTTCCAGTTTCATAATCTGGAAATTAACATGTAAAATGGCTAGCCAGAGCAGTAATAGATTATCTTCTAGATTAGATTGCTAGACTTTGGGCTAATATTAACTCTATTACATGATTCTTTCTTATGCTCTCAAAATTGTAGGAATAGAGAGAAAAACTGAATATTTTCTCCATCCCCATGCACTTCCTACACAAGCCTTACATTCTAAATATTCTAAAATGTGATGGTTTTGTTTTATTATATTTTATTTTGTTATATCTTAGAAGCCTATTCCTTTCTAATGAAAGAAAGAAAGGGAGTTGATCCAGATGGGTGGGAAGGGTGGGGGGCACTGGATGGAGTAGAGGGAAGGGAAACTAATCATATATTGTAAGAGAAAAGAATCTATTTTTTAAAAAAGGGAAAAAAGAAAAAGAAAAATTCTGCTCAAATTAATATTTTCTTTCTTGCTAGTCCTAACTTGCTAGCACTTTGTAAATTGTGTTACTGGAGTGGCTATACAAGTCCCAAAAATATGAATTGGAAGCCAAGAAAAAACATGCTAAACATATGACTGGGCTTTCAAAAAATGTCACATGACACCAATTCAGGGGTTCCCTGCCCTCTGTCCTTTGTCCAGAATCATTGGCTTATTCATGCTGTTGCTAGTCCATTTGTGCATACACACACACACATACTCACACGTACCACACACACACACACACAAACGTGTGCATGTGCATATACCAGACATTACATTTGTTTTTTTCTCATGTTACCAAAATCGTCATAGTAGAGGTCAGATTGCTTCATAATTGTGTATATGCCATGATATAGACTCATATGCAAAAACCAATTATTTAGTCATAATATATTCATGTATTTAATTTTTAAAGGGTCTATTAGATGCTTAGGGTTTTTTTTATTGGTTTTTTGGGAAGTTCACATCATGCACCCCAATCCCACTCATCTCCCAGTTCATCTGTATCTGCCCCTCACCCTTGTAGTGCCCCCCAACCCAAAGGAAAGCTAAATAGGAATTAAAATAAGATAGAAATAACCCACAATAATAAAAAAAAAACTTCCCTCCTCTGTCTTTCCCGCCTCTTCATCACCTATCACCTCTTCATTCATCTTAGTGTCACTGGGAGCTGCTGTATATCATGCAGCATACCTTTTTGTCTAAACAGCTTTACTTGCAAATGTTCATTGTTAGATTCAAGGCCTCTGGCTTTGGTATACCATCAATACTGGACCTCCCCTGACATTCCTCTAGGATATCCTGCTGTTTCCCTGAGTCATGGAGATCCTGTAGTTATGGTTCTGCAGGACCAGTCCCTTCACACACTCCAACAGGTTGTTGGATTGTGCCAACTCCAAGCTCTGGATGTGTGCCTGGGTGGCAGCTGAATTGATCAGTCTATGCTACTGGGACCATTCCTCTCAGGTGAGGGGCAGAGCCAGCTCTCCCAAACCTATGGTAAGGGGTAAGGAGAGCTTTCCCAAGTGTAGGGAAGCAGTTATCCTATTAGGGGCAGGAGATGCTTTCCTGTGCTGAGGTCATCAGGGTCGTTATCCCAGGGCAGGTGATGGACACAGAGCTTTGTTTCTTGTGCAAATGAAGCTCAGACCATTTCCTCACCTTGAGGCCTAGTGGCTCTCCAGAGCAACCGACTAAGAACTAAAGAGGTTTTTATATATCAAGGTAGAAGGTAGGGTGGAGGAACATTCCTGAGGAGGCAGAGAACCAGAGAACCACTTGGCAAGGGAAAGAAGGAGCAGGCATTTTTCTGTAGAGACAGACAGAAGGGCATGGCAAGAGAGAAGAGAGGGAGACAGAGGTTCTGTAGAAGGTAAGCAGATCTTGGATAGAGATTTCTAAGTGCCAGGAGTAGAAAGTAGTAGACATGGAGAACAAGGAAACAGAGGACAAAGATGAGGCTAGAAGCATAGGAGTTTAGTCCTTAGCAGGACTATGAGCTAGGGAACTGGATGGAACTGAAGCTGAGTAGACATAACTTAAGACCAGAGAAATAAAGTAGATGGATAAAAAGCTTGGTGCATCTAGATTTAATCATGTCCTGAATGCCTGATGGAGCTATAGCTGTATTGATAGAATTTTGTCTTAGAGGAATAAAGTTAACAGACATAAGAGCATAGTATACATAGATTATTTTCCCCTCAGATATCTCATGCCGAACATATCAAAATCCCCAGGACCCTGGGTATTCCATAGGCAAATAGTTAAGCTTCTCAGACCTTCTCCTGATCTACTAGGTAACACACTTACAGAGCCTAGGAGACAGGCAAACTGTAGATGCATAGCTTTGATTCTTGTGCAAATGAAGCTCAGACTTTCCTTCCCCAGACTGGCCAAATGCCATTCCAGATGATTTGACTCAGAACAAAAGATTTTTGCAGATCCAGGTTGGAGTGAAGGGGAGGCAAAATTCCTGGTCAGAGAGTCTTGTGCCTGGAGAGAAAGGAACAAGGCAGGTCTTTTGTAGAGAATAAGGATTGCTTTAGGTCAAGAGAGTAGGAAGAGAAGAAATGAGCATGGATGGAGAAACTGAAGACAAAGATGAGATCGAAAGCGTAGGAGCTTACTAAAACTATGAGAGGACAGGAAAAGAAGGGACAGAGAGGAGCTGAGTGTCAGGACAGAACTGAAGCTGTAGAGATAGAATTTTGTCTTAGAGAAATAAAGTAAATGGACAAAAGAGCATGGTATAAATAGATTCTTTTCCCTCAGATAACCCCACGCCAGACGTAGCATCTTCCCCAGGATTCTGGGAGGAATCTTCTCAGGGCAGGCCCCTAGGAACATTCTGATATCTACCTTCTGCATTTTCTTTCTTCTGTCTGTCTGTCTATCTATCTCTCTATCTATTTATTTATTTATAGATATAGTATTCCTACTTAGCCCAGACTGGCCTGCAACTTTCTATGTATACCCTAAATGGTGCTAGAAAAAACTGGGCATTTATTGTGGAAGAATGAACTAGATCTTTATCTGTAGTGGGTAGCTGTTCCAGCTTTGACCTGGAAGTACTAACCCTAGTGAGGCTTCTGGTAACTTTCATGCCTACCTATGACCTGTTCCTGGGACAGGGCCAAGACAGGAGCCCTTAAGACCTGAGATCTGGATATGCCAACTCTCTTGGTTTCTGGTGATCCTGGATACTGGAAGACAGATCTAGTCAGAGCTCTCCAGAGAACCTTGCTGGACTGTACCTCAACTCTCCCAAATCCTGTAACCAACCCCTTTACTGGCTGTAAGTTACCCCAAAATAAACCTCCTTTTTAACTATGTGGAGTGGCCTTGATAAATCCCCACAATGTCTGGCACTCACATGGGGCAAACTCCAAACACCTGGGTGGCCTCTACCCTCAGCCTCCTCTATGGCTGCTGTGGCATGCTTTCCACACTTCCCATGCTTCCCTGTCTCTTCTTCCCTGTGTCTTTTAAAATCCCTGCCCCTCCTGGGGAACAAGTGCTTACCCATTCAGCCCGTAACAACCCAGTACTGCTCCTTCCCTTCCCTTCCTTCCTTCTCCCTGGCTCATGGGCATGTGCACCCACCTGCTGAGTTCTGTATAGCCAAGGAGCACCTCCACAGTGAGTCTGGTTCCATTCCCAAAGTAAGGGAGCAGCTAAGTCTGGTCCCAGGTCCCCTGGCAAGCTTAGCCCCCAGACCAGGACCAGACAAGAAAAGCCTCCATGAGTGAGGCATTCCACCCATTCCCTGCGCACCAGCTCCCTCCCCAGTCCAAGGCTTCCACAGTCTCACTGTTGCTCTTGGAAGCTACTCAGAGGCTGCCTGGTTAAAATAGATGCCACACTACCCCCCAGCTGGCTCCCCAAGGGTGCTGCTCCCTCAGCTGCAGAGGCACTGAGAGGTGCTCAGAGCCGTGGCTGCCAGCCATCATCCTTGCTGCCTGGAGCTCTTGGTGCCCTGAGCTCAGGCCATTCAACCCCACATACATGCCTCTTGGCTGAGAGAAGGGTGCTGAAGGGCTAAGCAGGTCATGAAAGCCAAGCTGGGTCCTAAAACTCCAGGGAGTCACAGTAAGATCTGCCTAAATTACCTCGTGCACATGGGACACTCTGCTCCTGCCTGCAGCTGCTGCCAGCCAAAGCCGTCAGCAGGACCTACTTTAGCACTACACCAGTGTCACCTGCTGGCTGAAAAGCGCTACTACAACCAAAAAAAACCATTGAAAGGACAGTGAGACAAGCAAGCCAGTGTTTTATTTCAGGTAAGAGTACTTGATAATTTTACACCTAGAAACCAACCAACAAATTTTGAGTAGTTCTTATAATATGGCTGAAAACATTACTTCACAAGAATTTAAAAACTTTTTTACCCATATGATGAATGACATTTTCCTGGAAATATATGACCTTCATAAGGCGTATATGGCCTGTACCATTTTGGCATTTACCATAATAATTCACACAGCATTCAAATACTGGTTTAATAATAATAACAAAGATGAGTCATTATTGGGACTGATACAGGCTTTAAAAGATAGCAATGAAGGCTTACATAAAAAGATTTTTTCTCTGGAATCTGCTAACCAGGATTTACAAGATAGTAATAATGATTTACAAAAGAGGCTTCTTAGTTTGGAATCTGCTAACTTAATACAAGAACTTCAATCCATTAATAATAAATGTATAGCCAGATTTGATTTTATTGATAATAAATATGAATACTTAATGGAGAGAACAATAACTCTCCAGGGTGAAGTTGTTGCTACTCAGATGCTTTATAAGGAAGAAAGATTATCATTAACTGATAAAATAAGGTCTATGGAATCATGTGTTTCAGAAGAACATAAAAGGTTGCATGATTCCATGAGAAATCTGTTTTTGCAAGTTACGGAAGAAACTCTCAGTAAACATGACAAGGGACCTAATAGGCGGAAGGGTAAGACCATACAGTTAACAGCCCCAGATGGCTCACATACAACGGCTTATCCTGTCATCATCCATGAGAGGACCGCAGATGATAGACACCCTGAGCCATATGTGGAATATATATTACAACCTATTTCGATGAGAGATTTTTAAAAATATGAAAGAAGCAATGGTCATTATGGCATACACTCAACATATGTAAGACAGATGTTAAATTCGTGATCTACCTCACATAGAATCATTCCAGTTTACTGGAATCAGTTAATTTCAGCTGTTCTAGAATATATCCAGCAGTTACAATGGAAAAACTGGTTGAGAGAAAGGCAAAAAATTCAAAGCAACAATGTAAACTCAGCGGTTTTGAGATCTCCCAAGATTTTTGGTGAGGGATGTTTTGATGATAGGAATGTACAAGCCACTTATGATGAGCATACAGTATCTTTATGCCATACTGCAGCTCTAAATGCATGAAAAAAAATTCCAGAACCAGGAAAACCAACTAAGGTATACACAAAGATATTTCAGGGACCGCAAGAACCTTTCACTGATTTTTTTACAAAGGCTGACCACAGCTATAATGAAAGCTGTGTCAGATAAAAATTAAAACAAGTATTAACTGAGTCCTCGGCATCTGATAATGCTAATGCTTATGCCATTAAAGGTCAGATCACCTCCTTTAGAAGAATGGATTCAGTATACTAATGGTGTTGAGACTCTTAACTATAGTAATGAGGCTTGGATATGAGAGGCAATTCCCGGAGACGGAGGACGACCCCAGAGTACCAAATGTTTTAAATGTAGTACTCCACATCATATAAGTAAAAACTGTACATGGGGTGCTCCTAGAAGTAATTCTACTTCTAGAAATAACACAAACAGGAGACCTCAACCTTCTGGATTATGTAGAAGATGTGGCAAAGGCTGACATTGGACCAATGAGTGCAAATCAATAATAGATATATAATGCAACCCTTTTACCAGTGGGAAACACTCAGTGGGGTTCTTACAGGCCCCCAAATCAAATGTGGTCCAAAAATTTTCAGCCACTGTGGAGGAAATTCCTCTCCAGGACAATTAAATAAACCAATGCCTAATGTAAAGAATGATATTGTACTGGATGATAGAACAGTGCTGATAGATGAGTCAAAAATTCCAAAGAACACAATAAAATGAATATTTTGGCAGACTTCCATAACTGAACAAAGACCAAAGCTTAGAATTCGAATTAATGTCCTGGTTCTGAAGGGCTTGGTAGACACAGGTGCAGATGTGACTATAATTACACCAAAATCGTGGCATCCAGATTGGTCTCTTCAAGAGGTAGATGTCCAAATTCTAAGAATTGGAACCCTATCTCAGATAAAATGGAGTTCAAGATGAGTTGAATGCATAGAGCCAGAAGGACAGAGAGGAAGGCTGAAGCCATATGTAGAAAATGTAGCAGTGAATCTTGGGGCCTAGATCTGCTGCAATAGTGGAATACCCAGATTAAAACTCCTACACTCTCAAAAAAGGAATACAGACCAATACATGTTTCTAGGAATAATATCACAACATGCTATAAAAAACAGTCACCAACCATTCAGGCTGTATACAAACAGAGCACAACTGCTGATGAACTCTCAGAAGTACCAACTGCCTTACCTTTAAAATGGTTAACTAATAAACTTGTCTGGGTTGAACAATGGCATTTGACAAAAAAGAAGCTACAAGCTTTAGAACAGCTGGTTCAAGAGCAGTTAACTGCTCAACACATTGAAGAATCTACCAGTCCTTGGAATTCTCTTGTGTTTGTTATTTAAAAAAAAAAGTCTGGTAATTGGAGAATTCTGACAGATATAAGAGCTATTAATAAAGTAATTCAGGCCATGGGCTCCCTACAGACTGGGATGCCCTTGCCCTCTCTGCTACCCAAAGAATGGCCTATAATAGTTATTGACTTGAAATACTGTTTACCATACCCTTGCAAGAAAATGATAGAGAAAAATTTGCCTTCACAGTACCTAATTATAACAATTCCAGGACAGCCAAGAGATATCAATGGAAGGTCTTCCCACAGGGAATGTTAAATAGCCCTACCCTGTGCCAATACTTTGTGCAAAAACCATTGGAGACAATTCATGTGAAGTTTCCACAGTTCATAATTTATCATTATACAGATGATATCTTATTAGCTGATCCAAAGTTAGGCATATTAGAAAGCATGTGTGAAGAAGTTAAAAAAAAGTTTTGCCTCTCTGGGGACTGCAAATTGCTCCTGAAAAAATACAAAGAGGAGATTCTATTATTTACTTAGGATATAAGATAGAGCTACAAAAAATTAGACCCCAAAAGGTATAACTAAGGAGAGATCAATTGCAGACTTTTAATGATTTTCAAAAGTTCTTAGGAGGCATTTCCAACTTACTGGGTATCATGGGAATGCCCAAATATGGATTACAAAATTTGGCTAATACTCTAAAAGGGGACAAAGAATTAAATGGTTCAAGAGAATTATCAGCCAAAGCTGAGAAGGAATTGACTCTAGTAGAAAAGACAATTTGAGAAGTACATGTGGATCATGTGAATCCAGAACTTAAATGCATTCTGGTCATACACCCCTCCAGACATTCCCCCACATGTATTTTTATGCAGAGGGAAGATATTATATTGGAATGGATATTTCTACCACATAAACCAAGTAAGAAGTTGAAGACTTATATAGAAAAGATCCCTGATTTGATTCAAAAAGGAAAATTAAGCCTTCACTAGCAGACATTATAGTACCTTTAACTAATGACGAAATTTCCTCACTATGGAAAAATAATGAATACTGGCAGAGAGCCTGCAGTAAATTTTGGGGGGAGATTAACAACCATTACCCCAAAAGCAAGAGAATAAAATTTGTAAATATGACTGAATGAGTCCTTCCTCACATTGTACAATAAAAGCCATATCTGGGGTCCTCACATTCTATACTGATGCAAATAAATCAGGGAAAGCAGGATACAAATCAGGAGACATAAGTAAAGTGGTTCAATGTCCATACAACTCTATACAAAAAGCAGAACTGTATGCCATTCTTATGGTACTGGTGGACTTCACAGAACCCCTCAGTATAGTCAGTGACTCTCAATATGCAAAGAGAGTTGTTTTACATATTGAAACTGCTGAATTTATTCCTGATAATACAGAATTAACTTCATTATTCATACAATTGCAGGAAATCATCAGAAATAGGGAACATCATATATATATATATATATATATATATATATATATATATATATATATAACACATATCAAATCCCATATGGGTCTGCCAGGACTTCGAGCACAAGGTAATGATAAGATTAATCAGTTAATAATAGCTAATGTGCTAGAAGCCTCAGAATTTCATAAGAAACACCATGTAAATAGCAAAGGTTTGAAGAAGGATTTCTCCATTACTTGGCAACAAGCAAAGGATATTGTAAAAAAAAAATGTTCTACTTGTTCCTTCTATAACCAAACTCCATTACCTGCAGGAAGCAATCCAAAAGATATACAAAGAAATGAAATTTGGCAGATGGATATGTTTCATTTTGCAGAATTTAGAAGATTAAAGTATGTATACCATACCATTGACACCTATTCAGGAGTTCCTATGAGTTCTGAAAAAGCTGATTCTGTAATTACATACCTATTAGAAGTTATGGCCATCATGGGAATACCTGTACAAATTAAGACAGACAATACCCCAGCATATGTCTTCAATAAAATGAGACATTTTTTTGCTTATTACAATATAGAGCATGTTACAGGTATACCACACAATCCCACAGGCCAAACAGTCATAGAAAGATCCAATCGAACTTTAAAGTTATGCTAAATAAACAGCAACAGGTAATAATAACTCTTAGAAATAGATTGCATAATGTTTTATTATACTTGAATTTTCTCAATGCTGATAAGAAAGGAACAACAGCTGCGGAGAGACACTGGACAACAGACAAAACTTCTGAGCTAAAGCAACTGGTTTATTTCAAAGATGTGTTGACCTCAGAGTGGAAACCAGGATATGTCCTACAATGGGGAAGGGGTTTTGCTTTTGTTTCTGCAGGAGAAGAAAAGCTATGGATACCAACATAATTAATAAAAATTTGATTCGAACAGAAGAAACCCCTTGATAAGGAGAAGTAAAAGCTCATCCACTAATGTGACATCTTTACAAGTAGTAAGAAAAATTTAACAAACAAGGGTTGGTGTAGGGTTCTGTTTTTGTCTTTATAGGACAATAGAAATACCCATCTTCCAGAAGTCACAAGGACTTGGATATTCAGACATCTACAGCAGAAAGAAAGGATCTGTTGTTACCAATCTACACAGGGTAAAATCTCACTGCCTAACATTTATATCTCTTTAACTTTAGAAAAGTTGTGATTCCAATTCAATTATACACCAAGCTGGCTTTGGAGTTGGAACTGGCTCACTTCTTCTCTAAACCCAAGCATATTGCTAAAAGAAAAGGTTGAGAGATTCTGTCTCATATCAGAAGAGCCATCTGGTGTGGGACAGGAGAAAACCAATAAACAGGGACCATTGTCTTCAAGATTTTAATTCTCTCCATGCTTATTCTTGATTTCTTGGAATCCTTTCTTACATGTCATGTTACGTTTAAACCCAAACTTCCCATTTTGATATTAATAACGTTCAAGTTTTTCACAGTAAAAAATATTTTTTTCCAATAGCAATCTTTGAAGTCTCCAGAAGGAAGATGGGGCCCCAACAACAACAACTCTACCCAGTTCAGAATGATGCCATAGTACTCATCATCATACCACACTTCTAGCCAGAATCTCAGATAATCTTACCCATTACTCTGAGATTGGCTGCAGAATCTACAGTTAGTCCTATTAAGACTTAACTATCTGAGCTTTCTTACAAGACCCCACAGAGATACCATTGCCCCCTGAACAGCAATCTCCTTCTGAACAGCAGGATGCAATTCTAAGAAAACAATGCCCCTTTTCCCAAAGGTTTCATGTTTCTGAGAGTTATGGATAATGGTTATAAGGTTGGGAGGGAAGAAAAAATTGGACTCGGTATTCCCCTTAAAAAAAGAAAAAAGAGGAATGGATAAGTATAGAATATTAAGGTAGATTATTGTATATAATAATAAACTAATTTAGTAAAATATCAGCCTTAGATAAATTGTAATGTTATGGATTCTTGTATATTGATACAAATATAAACTATTTTTATATTCTCATTCCAGATAATTTGTATATTGAAACAAATACAAAACCACATTTGTTGTAATGTACATATATTTCTACTCTTGTTTGAAGTGTTTGTATATTGATACAAATGTAAAATTATAATTGTCATACTGTATGTATGTTCTACCTCTGTTTAGGATATTTGGTATATTGATACATATTTAGGATTATTGTCATATTGCATATTGCACTATACATTCCTATCTCTGCTTTAGCTACTTTGTGTATTGTCACAATTTTGACATCATTGTTCTTTTACTATACATTTGCTTACAGACTGTTTATTCTGTATACATGAGACCTTAGTCCTTAGGTTATCTAGGTAGATAAGACTTACAGATTTATAGTCACCCATGCTTGTTATCTCTATAGTTATGTTAGTTAGGCTGTCCAGATTTACAAATATATAGGTCAGATGGAAAAGTAGTCTTAAAACACTTCATAGACCTGAAGAATACAGCACTTAAATGTTTTGATAACTTGGAATTCTGTTGACGTAAGACACAGTTGCTCCTGGCAGCACCAATCTGATCCCAAGAGAATGCTGGGCTTCTGAGACATTTCCCTTTGGAAGTTTGTCTTCACCTTGACACAAAGTGGCCCACTGGGAAAAGAACTGCCCTTGCCTCCACTGCTGACTGTAAAATGGTCTGACATATACTCTAGGCCTGTAGCCAATTTGAATGCACCAATGATACTGAGAAACTTTAGGTGACTGTCCAGGCTGCCAGCTGTCTCTGTCTACTCTTGCAAGACTCCCGAAAGTTGCTTGCATCCTTCTCCCATTTCTCACGTATTATTATATTTCTTCTCAGGTCTTTAATGGGATTGAAGACCAACAGTTATAGTTACAATCTTCTTGTATCTTAGCTAGAACATATTAAGTATTAGATTTAGGTTCTTTAGGATAGGATACCTTTTAGAATGATCTCTGTAGCGTACAAATTTACCTACACTCCAGACTTCTCTTGATTTTAATATTTTAGTATGGGTCTCTTGTTTGATATTGTTTGTGTTGGTTGTAGTCCCACCTTGTCCAGGTCATTATCCTTATTCCTCCTGGACAATATTTGATAATAATTCCTATTGTATGTAGTTGTGTATTAGGTTAGAACTTTCTTATTTAGACAAAAGGAGGAGATGTAGTTGTTAGGATTCTGTTCTCCCTCTTCCGAGTCTAACATCTTACATCATCAGGGAGCACAGGCGACCATGTCCCCGCCTTAAAAAGATGGACGCGGATCCCCACCCTCTCTTTCTGTTTCCTCTCTGCTGTCTGCTCTGCCCTGCTTCCCTCCCCCGCCAGGCCTGGCTTCTCTCTCCTATCCTCTCTTCTTTCTAATAAAGCCCATTCTAAATCTGGTAGCCATGGCCCATGACTTTTCCAACCAGCACCATTCATCCTTTCAGTAGTGGGTTCTATTCCAGCTTTGACCTGGAAGTACTACCCACTCACTAGTGAGGCTTCTGGTAACTGCCATGCCTACCTATGACCTATCCCTGGAATGGGGCTGAGACAGGAGCCCTTGAGACCTGAGATCTGGATGTGCCAGATATCTTGGTTCCTGGTGATCCTGGATGCTGGAAGACAGATTGAGTCAAAGTTCTCCAGAGAACCCTGGTGGACTGCACCTCACCTCTCCCAGGTCCTGTAACCGACCCCTGTACTGGCTATAAGTTACCCCAAAATAAACCTTTTTAACTGCATGGAGTTGCCTTGATAAATCCCCACAATATTTATCTCTCTTCCTGCATAAAAATCAACTCCAAATGGACCAACTACCTTCATGTAAGACCTGATAACTCTGAAATTACTATTGGAAAAGTAGGGAAAACTCACCAAGGTAGAGACATAGGTTAGAACTTTGTGAATTAAACTTCATTTGTCCAGGAGATATGGCTAACCATTGATAAATGGTTGTCATAAATGTCACTATATAAACTAGTCTGGATATTATCAAAAGATGAGAAAAACATTTGCCTGTGTGTGAATTGGAGACCCTTGCACATTGTTGGCAGAGCAAACATTGATACAACCATCATGAGACACAGTGCGGAGATTTCTCAAAATGTAAAACCATATCTGCCCTGTGATCCAGCCATCCCAATATTCTAGACATAACAAAAGAAAGGAGGTCAGGATGCCAAAGAGACCTCTGTACTGCCCCATGTATCCAGGCCCTATTCATGACAGCCAGGCTATGGAGTCAACCAGCATGCACCAAGGGGTGAACTGATACAGCACAGTACAGGAACCCTCACAAAACCAAAACCAGACCTGCTAGATGACCCATGCTGGCTGTGTCTCCACAGGAAGAGAAGTGAGCTGCTTTTTGAGTTTCTTCTGATAGTGATTTGGTTGCAGGGGGCCAGGGCTCCTGTCATTTTGGAAGCCTCTCAGTCTCTAGTTCACATGAGAGCACAGAGCATCCCTTGTCCCTTGAAGGAAACTCTGCCCCCCTCAACAAGATACAAATGGCAGGGCAGAAATACAAATTGAGGAGGGAACCAGGTTACAGATTACACAAAAGCAATGCCTTGTGATTAGGAGTCAGGGCTGTTGTGAGCATTTCCACACCCAAATATAAGGATCTTTTTGATGATGCTGAGATAGGACAACTGCAGAGAAAGTTGGGAGTATTTCAAAATGAATCAAAACCTAATCCTTTAACAATGTGTCTACCCTACATCCACATGTCTGTTGAAGAAGAATGTAATTAAGCCTTATTTTTCAGGAGGTACAAACCTGTCACCTCAGTACCCAGGATTCTGAGCAGGAGTATCAGGAGTTATAGGTCAACCTAGGCTACACAGCAAGACCCTGTCTCAGAGAAAGAAAGGGGAGAGGGTTACTGAGACTTGTAGTCTACTTGAGTCAACCTGAAGGACATTATGGTAAGAAAAATTACCCTTAAAAGAGAGAAACACTGCGTATGTGGAACCTAAAACAAAATTCTCCATTAGTGATAATAGCAGGATGGAGAGATGTTTCTAGGATATAGATGAGACAGTATGTAGGAGGAAGAGGGCAGAGATCTAATGCACAGAATGAAGACCAAAGTACATCATGGAAAATGAGGGCTGCTCTCACCGCAGGGAGAAATGGTACATTCAGAAGATAGACATGCTGACCAATTCCACTATCAAAATATTCATATAGATATAAATCAGGACATCAGAGCATGTGCTTCAAATGTACAAAGGAATTTATTGTAGCAAGAAAACAGTCTCTTTATTCAGATATTTGTGCCATGTATCTTTTTGTCCAGTGCCTGTCTTTCTTGGTAATACTTCTGCAGAGCAATCTTATGCCCAGCTCTCTGAGCACATCCTCAATGGCTGATCTTCACCTGGATACACAATGCATAAAGTCATCAGTCACTCAGCTCTCACTGTCTAGGACTTTTTCTAGAGACTATCTTCACGGTTCAGTTCTCTAGGAGTTGGTTGATGTCACTCTCTAAAAGGGGCCCTACTATAAAAAGCCCTCAAATTACTGTCAGTGTTCTCTATGTCTGTCCCTTGCAGCCGGTAGTATTTCTGATGGAGAAGTGGTGTCCCTGCCTAGGTGATCAAGGGAACAGCTGACTCCATACAGTAGATGGAGGGGATTGAGCAGCACCTCACATGGCTCCTTCCAGTACAGAGAGGCATCACCCTCAGTGAGGTAAGTCTCTGAGCTGCCTCAGACACTGTTCCCCCCAAACCAGGGGTTAGTACAAGGGCCTGGGGGCTACCTGGATCAGCAGACATTTTCTCTTGTTGCTGTTAGTCCATCTACTTGTAAGTCTCTGGCCCAACTTCTCTGTCAATCAGAAGAAGCCTCTTCCATCAAGGAGACCTGATAACAAGGCATTTTGTTAAGATTACCAAATGCTCAGTTGTCCATCACCCTGTAATCAATCACAACTTCCCCATGGGCTGAGCAGAGGAGCATCACCTGTGTGTCCCCCTTCCATCCAGTGTGTTAGGGCTTGAGTGGTATCTCCTGCTCTAAGCACCATCCAGTTGAAAATGTCCCTTGCTGAGTGTAGTCCCAGGAGTCTTCTTGGTAGCCCCAGCACAGGGTCATACAGGCAGCAAAGGTCTTTCCCAGCCTGCTGCCTGGGGACACAAAGCCTCAGCAACAGCAACGTCCCTACAGGATGTCAGAAAGAAAACAGCTGGGATCATTGTGTGAGATACTGTTGAAAATAGTATCTTGGGGTGTACTAAAGTGTGGTTTGGGGGTACACTACAGTGTGGGCCTAAGGAGGGGTGTGGATCTGACCCCTTAAATCTCTCTAGATGTCTCGGAGTTATCTTAGGAGGTAGGAATAAGGCAGGAGACCATGAGCCACCCAGAGGAAGCCCTCACTGTCAGGCCGGGGGTTGCCATTGTTTTTCCATCAACAGGTTCTATCCACGATCATGCTTGGAACCAGCTCCATCTCTGAATCCAACTGTCAAACACTCCAGACTTCAC
>CABHPR010133664.1:644-52460 GCA_902168415.1 Peromyscus melanophrys
ACACACACACACACACACACACACACACACACACACACACACACACTCCCACAGAGTTCAATCTCATGACCTGAACTGTGTTAAAGGTTAGTCCATCAATATATGCTTACCCACAACTGGAATGAACAGCACAGTCTAGTACTCTGTCTACGTCATGATGGACAGTGACAGGTCCTGGATAGGGACCTGGGAAGGCATCAAGGACAGAATTTTTTTTAACGTATCAGTGGAGCCTGCTTCCGTTGCTGTTTGAGACTAGTGACTGACATCCTTGCTGTACATACAAACCCCTCTCTACAGTGACAGTGACAGCAGTTATGTGATGTGTTCTGCTCGGACAGACCATGCCAAGGGTCTTCAAAGAGATAAAATCAGGAAGACCATGTTTTCCACAGCTTGGTAACATGAAGCTAAAGGTACAGGAAAGAAGAATGTGGAGTTGAACAGGATTTAAATCTGCGAGTTCCCAGTACTTCTGGAACACTGCCACAGTGAACTTGGATGGGGCCCCTAAGACTTTCATTATGCTGACTCAATGCAGCTTAAAAGACAGACTGATCTAAGAGGAAAGAAGAACTCACCCCATCCAACATAAGTGACAGTCTGTTCTCAGCCTTTTCAGCCCAAGCCAGGATGCTTGGTTCCCTCCAGAAGAGGCTGATTCTGCAGCTCTTCCTCAAAGGTATTTGTGATGAAAGAACTCATGGCTGCTCCAGAGCTATGCAAGCAAATGCTCACAGAAGGGAACAGAGTTTGTTTTTCAGGTGGAAACCTTTTTAGAGTTTGCTGGAGATTTTTTACTTCCAAATCTCCAAATTCAACAATTCTTCAGCCTCTGTAAACCTTCAGATGGAAAGGTCCAATATTTAGAGTAAACAGCATCCCAGCTTCCCTTCTGAGAAGTTTTCTTTTTCTCCCCAGTCACAAGAGTGTTAAGTCCTGGCAACTGGAATACAGAACCCCTTTGTGGTAAAGCTTCACACTATACCACACCGACTGTGTTGCTAATGAGGTTACTGCCTAACAGAACCCTAGAAGGACATTGAAAAACGAAAATACCTTGACAAACGTGTTGACCAAAGGATGCCAACAACTCTCCCAGGGTCCTATCCGAAACTCAAGGATTAAAAAAAGTAAAAATGAACTGTAGTGTATGTGAAAATCATAACATTGAAACATAAGTCCATTTATCTTTTAACTATTTTTCTAGTTCTCGTCCAAAATTTTGCTGGTTATTAAAACATGCCTGTGTAAATACAAATGTTCTGCTTTATAACTTAACTCCTGTTTCTTGTCCTTACAATATAATAATGTCATTGTTTGTTATATCACATGTATTCTTAAAGCAGTAGGGCTTGATTTTCAGGACTGTTTGACACACCAAGGAAGGGCTTTTGCTGGAATATGAGATTGGAAAATCAAAGACTAACTGGGGAGTCGGGAATGCCTGGGAAGGCTGTCTCCAGCCCTGAGAATTGCACAAGAGTGCACACTGGCATACATGGAGCTCTTGAGAGGCATCTAATTGCTCCATGGGCTCTCCACAGCTGTACTGTTCACTGATAAGATGATGGGGAACACAGCTGCAAAAACTTCAGAGAAGTCACTCAGATTCCCAGACTGGGACTGGTCACAGGTAAACAACACATCCCATGAGCATGTATCCTCTTCCCTGGGGAGAGACCGCCCACTCCTGCATCTCTGTGGAGGAATCATAAGCAACTGCTCTGTGTACCAAACTCTCCTCAGTCATGAGGACCACCAAAAATGAGAGCTTATAGCACTCTATTAAATGCTACAGTGCTCACAGATAAAGCACAACGTACGCTATGATTGGAATTACAGACTGTAGGAGCCAGAGTGGGTCTGAGGGGTAATTTAGTTTAACTTTCTCATTGTACAGCTGAGCTTGAGTGACTTTTCCAAATGTTATTCAGCTACTTAATGGCTGGGCTGGGAGCATAACCAGGTCTCCACACTCCAATTCTGCTGCTTTTGCCATTAGAGCAGGGTCTAGCCATGACACACTATTTAACAGGTCAGTCACCCAGGCACCGTCAAGACTTAATGGGAATGGAGTCCATTAACAAGAGGTCTTAGCTGAGAACTCTCTGTACTGAAATTCCCTAAAATTCAGGGTCAGGAATAACTCAACACTGGCATGGAAAGGCCCAGGAAATAAGATGAACTAGGAAGAGTAGAATATGTTTAAAAAAAAAAAGCCTTTACTAATAAGATTAATGAGTGTAGATCCAGTGTAGAAGATTTACTTTAGTATTTCCTTTTATCTACTATACCTGTGAAAGGAGAAATTTCTTTTCTTTTCTTTCTCCAGTGTCATTCTAAAAGCCACTAAGGTTCTAATTCTATCTTGGGTCCTATCAATAATTCATGACCATACCCTGGCCTTCAACCTTAGTTTTCTAATCTCTGAGAAAAAGAGACTATCCTAGTTTACTGCTTTTTATTGCTATGAAAACGCCATGACCAAAAGCAACTTGGGGAGGAATGGGTTTATTTGGCTTACACTTACTGATCACAGTCCACCATGAGGGAAAACCAAAGCAGGAACTCAGGGCAGACCCTGATGCAGAAGCCATAGAAGAACACCACTTACTGGCTTGCTCGGCTGGCTTGCACCACCTGCCAAGGGCTGGCACTGCCCACAAGTGTGCTGGGCCCTACCGTATCATTCATTAACCAAGAAAATGCCCGCATATTTGCCTATAGCCCATCTGATGGAGGCGATTCCTCAGCTGAGGTTCCCTTTTCCTAGGTGACTCCAGTCTGTGTCAAGTTGACACAAGGCCCAGCCTGAGGCTGTTTTTACAAGGCAAATTGAGAAAAGCCCTCAAGTGACCATGTTCTAGCTGTTGCTCAAAGGAGCAAGTAGGATAAGGAGGAGAAGCCCTGCGGGAACTCGGGTTTTCCACTCTGACCTCAACACAGTAGTTTTTCTTGGATCTGATCTTAGGGCAGTGTGTATGCTCTATTTGAAGAGCAGGTTGAGGGCTGTGAAAAGGTAATGCTCCCTGTAACTTTGACTTTCATTGCCCGGTTTAGAAGCTTTCAGGGACCAACTACACCCAAGCTCCTGAATGGAGCCCTTCCCCGACTCTAGTCCCCACCTCTCCTCCTCATAACCAGTCCTTCCTCACCATGCTCCCACGCTTCAGCCATTCCCAATGCTGGGGGATTCCCTGGCCTTGCCAGGCTGTTCACACCTCCTCTTTGGAACCTGATGGCTTCTCATGGTTCCTCTCTATCAAGCCCCCCTGTCTGGGACAACCTCCTCCTGTCTTTAAATTCAGCCAAGTCAATCCCCTTTTTGCAAAGCTTTTTCTAACTTGGACTATACATTATTGTTTTCTCTATCTCACTATTTACATGTATGTAACAAGAGTGAGAAATTTCTGTGTGAAAGTAATCCCCTCCCCCAATAATAGGACCTTCCGTATACTCCCATTTTACCCCATTAAGATTACTACATCAACTGCACATTATAAAGAAATAATACAATTCAATTCCCTGTCTTTTCTAGGCTACAAATGTCTTATATATCTGTTAAAATCTTAGTAAGTCAAAGATCATTAAAGATTTGATGAAGAAATACAATAAAAAAACACCTTGAGTGCGACCAAATCTTTAATGTCAAAAATCCTGAAAAAGCTGTAATTATGCACAGCATATAGCTCTTGAGGCTTATACTTTCAATGAACATCTTAATTCCAAGGCAAGTTGAGAAATAGGTCTCAACAGTGCTAGACTGCATGGTTTCCTAGCTGCCTGGGATGAAACAAGGAGGCAATGGAGAGATACCAGCACTCCATTTGAAAGCACTTATAAAAACTTTCAAGAAAGAAATAGAAAGACTATCAATTAGGAGGAAAATGAGGCAATCCTTGTAGAATATCTGTATATATTCATGTTATT
This sequence comes from Peromyscus melanophrys, assembly GCA_902168415.1. Taxonomy (NCBI): domain Eukaryota; kingdom Metazoa; phylum Chordata; class Mammalia; order Rodentia; family Cricetidae; genus Peromyscus; species Peromyscus melanophrys. Next base: position 4,578 of record CABHPR010133664.1, read on the forward strand.
TCTTTGTCACCACTCACCAATTGTTTATTCCGTAGATAATTACTTACTACTTATTATTGCTGGGAGGACATTTGTGAGCACAACAGGTCCAGTGCATGCTTTATAGCAGATGACAGACAGTTACACCGTGAGAAGAGACAGTGGAGAGTAGAGCCAGTTACTACTTCATGGAAGGGTCAAGAAGGCCTGTCCAGAAAGAGAATATCTGATCGGTGGGATGAATGGTGCACCAGGAGTAAACCGCAGTGATGGGAGACAAAAGAGCAAACCAGAGGGAGCTGCAGAGGGAAGACCCTGGGGACAGTTTAAGTGGAAGAACAGAGGCCCAGGACAAAGGAGAGCATGGCTGCAGCGGGAGAAACAGGAGGCAGGGGAATGATGATGAGTTAAGAGAGGCTGTAGGGGCAAGATCACCTAAGTTAGATCACACAGATCATGCAGAATGTTCTCTAACCTTCTATGGAGTTCTGCTGCAAAAGGTTTCTCCCCTGTTTTGGGGAGAATGAACAACTTTGGCATGGCTCCTGGGGGTGGGAGGTGCCAATTAACAAGCCTCTTGGTTTCATTATTTCCTCAACTCCTTGCTTGAAGGAAGAGATGACTCAAAAGGTGTGCATGAATCGTGGCTCATTGCTTAACTGGGAAGGAAAGGAAGATTAAAGGGGGTGAGAGCAGAGGGCTTGAGTATGTGTTTAATGGGTTTGGCCTTTTATACACCAATTGGTGTCTGATTCTTTTTCTGCTCCAGGGTCAGTACAAGACCTAAAACCATTTGCATCAAAGTATATTCTGAGAAACCTTTGGGACACATTTATTATTCTCTAGTTTCCAGAGGCTGAGAAGGAGAAGTTCTAAATGATTCTTCATCTGGTAAAGGGTAGCTTTCAGGAAGGCAGGTCTGAAGGAGCAATTCAACCAGTATAATCACAAATCATTACCAGGGCTGCTCCTTGGTCAGAGGGAAGGGACATTTCCTTCAGACATACCCGAGACACATAGCACATGAAGTCCTTGTCTCAAAGCTAAGTGGAGAGGGGGATGGGGGGGGCATTTCTGCTCTGTAGTCACATCCATCTAAATGGTATTCTAGGGGCTACAGAGATGGCTCGGGGGTTAAGAGTACATACTTACTGCAGAGAACCTGAGTTTGGTTCCCAGCCCTCGTGCTAAATGGCTCAAAAACCACCTGTAACTGCAGCTCCAGGGGACCAATGCCCTCTTCTGGTCTGCATGGGCACTGCACTTACATGCATATATCCCCCTAAACCCTAGATACACACAATTAAAATTAAAATAGTATTTTATTTCTCAAAAGCAATCAGAGAAAAAGAGTCATTATTATGAAATTTGGGCCCTGAATATGAGACAGCCCAAAACTTTCAGACATTTGCTTGTAAAGATGCTGCTTTAATTTTTAATAAAATTCACATCACAATAGAAAGCACCAACTATTTACGCTTAATTCAGGAAACTTTAAATTGAGTCTCTTCTCTGGCGGGCAGAATTCACTACATCCACAGAAGATGCAGCTAGTGAGAATTCTGGCATCCTTTGCTATTTGTAGCACATTTTAACTTTTTTTTTTTTAAGCCGTAATAAGCAATCTCACTGCTGATTCTGATTTGCAATCACAGCGTGCATAACAAATGTTCACGACATGGTAGAGTCTCATTGGTTTATACTCCTGCACGAACCACAGCCCCCGAGCTTTCAATCAGGCAAGGCCTCTTTGCCCAAGTGCACATTAGCTGCTGGCTCAGGCGGCCTATGGCATGGCCGCCTCCCCAGCGGCAGGCGCACCACAGCAAGGCGCTCATTAAGCTATTGGGTTTCATTCCAGGAACCGTTCAAATACATTCTTCATTGTACCATAAAGTGTGCTTGTTTCATGCTAGAACTTTGATTTTCCTCCTCCCCCTCCTCTCCACTCTCGTTACCCCCACTCCATATCCCCATTTTGGTATTTTTTCCCATGCTAACACACTCACAAAAATTCATCTAATTCTCAATGGGTCTCTTGGTCATTAGTGCAAATTAGTGGGCTTTTGCTGAATATGGTCAGACTTGATTTGCCAAGTTCTTTTCCCGTTAAGGTTTTAAGCCCATGTGTATTTCAAGGGAAATCTAATTTGTAGGTTTCGGATTCATTTACACTCAGCTCACAAACGTGGTTCTGTGAGGGCCTCCATAGCTGGTGTACAAGAAGCCACAGGGGCTGGTTTCTCTTCCTTTTAACAAGTTCTTGTTAGAATGTTTGCTTTGAAGTAGGTATTTGGGCCATGCTGGAAGCAAACAGAACTAAACCCCAGGAAAATGTAAAGTAAGATTTAAAAACCAAGTTCAAAAACCTTTTTCTTGCCCCAATAATTATAGCTTAAAAAAAAAAATCACTGAGGATGGAACCATCCATTTAGTCTTTTAAGGATGAGGTCACCACTGGGCAGCCTGGATGGGCTGTGTCACACAGTGCTTCTGTCTAGGTGACAAGGTGAGCAGATGTCCTTCTCTGCTTGGGCTCTGTCCTGCTGATGACTCCGAGGTCTGACGGCTGAGCGGCAGGACCACCCATGCTGCTCTCCCACCCGTCCCGTCCAGGGCTCTGCTCCTGGGTTCCTGGAGTCATGGGTCCACAGGTGGTCCCATCACTACTGACTCCTGCAGATCCCTCTTTGGAGTGCCTTTGCTCTGTCTGTTGGTGATTCTCAGGGTAAGCCCTTCTTGCATTCCTAACCCCAATGGGAAGTTGTGCATCGATTCCTAAGGCCTGTTCTTGGCTGGAATCACAAACAGGAGGCTCTGTTGCAGTCTCTGGACCCTGCACTTTCATACTGGTCATTTCCTCAGGATCCCTATGGTCCTTCTGACTCTCCTTGTCACTTCTGCTGCTCTGGATAAAAAGAAGGCAAAGGTAAACAATGCTCACTCGGCCATTGTGATAAAATGCCTCCCCCTGGAAGTGCTGCTGGGTCTTGCTACCCACAGATAGGTACAGTATGAGCAGTCCTTCAGTGACAGAGCATCCCTGAGCACCAGCGCTCATCCAGGCCATCTGAGGAAGCAATTTTCAACAACGTGGGAGACTGCTGTGTCCTTTACCTTCAATAATGGCCCCTTGAAGAGGCAAATAGCGTGTCACCCCACAAGGGGAGTGGCGGTACCAAAACAGCTACCCGTGCCAGCTATTTCTACAGCAGCCCTCCTTCCAGTGCCCGGGAGTTTACTCTAGGGATGCTAGGAAAACATACATCGTTATGGCTCACTATGGCGACTCCGAGGCAATGGAGAATTCTAAGCAGTGAACAGCGAACTGACCTGGGAACCAACTACAGAAACTAAGACCCAGTGAAACAGGCCAGACTTCCTACTGTACTTGTTCTGAGAAACAGCAAATCATTCAGGGACTAGCAGGAGTGGACTGTGGGCAAAAATGCCTACTATGCTCAGAAAACTTGTGTGTCTGTCTGTCCATCTGTCCATCCATCTGTCCATTCATCCATCCTCTATCTAAATGCAGAGAATTCTAAAACAGTCATCATACCCATAAATGAAAAAGCCTCTTTCCAACTTGCCCCACATCTAAGACTTAGACTTTTGGCGAGCACACTGCTGAAATCCACGGAAGAGATAATTTCCTTGGAGCCACTGGTCAGGAAGTCCCTACATGTACTATTACATGTCAATCTTTAACAAGGAGCCACTCATATGGCAGGACCTCAAGTTCTCTCCACTACATGCAAAAGCAGAGCCGGGAAATGTCTCTTTTCTACCCCATCTTCAAATTTATACCATGAGGGTATGCTGCAAAGGCAGCAGGAAGTATGTGATAGACACTGAAGTTCCAATGTCTAAACCAGTCTCAGGTCTAACGTCTCACTCTCTTACTTCCCACTTTGCTCTTCGCAGTGAATTGCTTTACTCTGGTTAGTAATGTGCTTTCAACAAATATCTGAGCTTCTGTTGCTAGGACAGTGCTGCTTTTACCCCCCCCCCCAGCTCTTTCAACCATATAGAGGCTGGAGCCTTTACCCACCACACAGCTCTTTCAACCATACAGAGGCTGAAGCAAGAGTTTCAATCCTGACCAGAAAGTTTTTTCTGAGAGTGGCACACTCAAGATTGTGTATTGCATCATATGCCAATTTCACTTTGGAAGAAAGAAAACTCAGTTATTGAACTACAGTTAGAAAATGCAAATATAAATATTGATGTTTGCAAATCTAAAATGTACTCGATGGGACAATTTATTCCTTCATAAAAGTAGAAAAAAATCTAGATATTTTAGCAGTTCTTTTTGATTTATGCCTATGGATTTTACTCTATGGAAAGGTCAAATTTTACTCTATGCAAAACCATCAAGTTTTCTTTATTCATTATAATATGCTGCTCATTAAGCACATACATATATACATATATATTTTGATGCTGATCAAAATATACATTTTGAAAATATTTTAATAACTATATAATCCCCCAGTGCATGGCTATACCATGTTTCCTCTTTATGGGAATAGAGACTGTTCCCAGATTTTGATTAATGTAACAGCACGGCAGTGAACATTCTTAAATGAAAATTGTTCATACTTATACCTCTGTAGAAAGTGTGTGTGTGTGTGTGTGTGTGTGTGTGTGTGTGTGTGTGCACATTTTCTAAATGTTCCTGAGGTTGCATGTATAAAGTAAGCATCAGGAGCATCAAACACTATGATGAACTTTCTTTTCAGTGTGATGTACACTGACTGAGTTAAAATCATGCTCCTATATGAAGATCCATGCATTCTCAGTCCTTAGTGAAACGTGACCTCTTTCAGAAATAAGGAGCTATTTGTCGGTACATTTTCCACCTTCTACCATGAATTATATGATAGGATTTTCTTAGAGGCATTTTATTTGAGTTTCTTTGAAGACTGACGATTCTAATAACCGAGAGTTGGGAATACAGAACATCGTTCTAAAGACCTGTTACAAAGATAAATTCCTTGCCGTTTCAAACCTTCCACTTGATGTGGCTATAGAACCCTGGATGTGGCTGAGAGGAATGTAAACAGTGCAGCTGCTACTGAAAATGCTTAACAGAGAATGACCATGTGACAAGCAATTCTACTTCTAGGCACACACCCTAAGGAATTGAAAGTAGAAACTTAAACTGAGACTTATGCATTAATATTCATAGTGTAGAGATGGAGAGATATGTCATTCAATGGTTAAGAATACTCGCTGTAAAATTGTGAAGACTGGGATTCGGATCCTGTTGCCCAAGTAACATACTTCATAAATGCCTGGAACTCTGGCTCCAGGGGACCAACCACCTTCTTCTGGTCTCTGTGTGCACATGTATGTGCATATGTGTATGTACTCACACAGACAGATACATACACACATAAATAAATTTTGGGCTAGCAAGATGGCTGAGCAGGTAGAGGCACTTACTGACAAGGCTGATGACCTTAGCTGGATTCCCAAAAGCTGAATGGCAGAAGGAGAGAACTGACTTCTGCAAGTTGTCGTCTGACCTCCCCATGTACACAAGCACTCGCACACGCACACGCGCACACACACACACACACACTAAATGAGTGTTACAAAATTAAAGACAGGATTTGTGGCAGCAATATTTGCAATAGTCAAATGGGGGAAGCAGCCCACACGCCACACAATGGATGAAGGGAGAAATAATAATGTGTGTAAAGGTACACTGGGATGTCACTCAGCTTTACCAGAGAATAACATCTCAGCATATTACAAGACAGGTGAGTCCTGAAAACACTATGCTGGCTGAAAGAGGCCAGATGAAGAACGCCATTATCATGTAATCCCACTTGGAGGAGATACTGAGAATAAGCAAATTCATCAAGAACAAATGGAGAAGAGAGGTTACTGGGGCTGGGAAAGAATGGGGAGTCATAGTTTAAAGGGTATAGAGTTCCTGAGAGTAGACTGGTGATGGCTGTACACTGTGAATATATTAAACACTATGGAATTGTGCAATTAAAAGAGGCTTCAGTGGTAAGTTTTCTGTGTATCTTCCCTAACACAACAAAAGAGTTCACATAGGAAAAAAGCAATGTTGACAATGGATAGCCAGACTTGCGACAAAACAAGAAAGGTAAACTAAGAGCTGTGAACAGGTTGTGAGTGTTCACCTTAAACTTCTATTACATTTATGTGTGTGTGTGTGTGTGTGTGTGTGTGTGTGTGTGTGTGTGCATGTGAATATGCACATGTGAGGGCAGGTACCTGCAAAGTTCAGAAGATGGTGTCAGGGATGTCAGATTCCCTGGAGCTGGAGTTACAGGTGGGTGTCTACTGTGGGTGCTGGAAACTGAACTCAGGTCCAGTGCAAGGCAGTCTACAGTATTAACCACAGAGCCATCTCTCTAGCCCCATCTATTACCTTTTTTTGTATGTTACAAAATATCTAAAATAAAATGCTGGGAAGTGTGATAAGAATGCTATTTCGACTTCTACTTTAAGACACAAATGTGTTGATATTTTATTTACTTAGTGCTTTGGGTTTTGCAGCTCATGAAACTTAGTTGTTTCTTGTCTAAACCCCAAAAGGAGGATGCTTAGTGCAAAGCAGTGGGAGGAAGAGAAGCTCTGGAGGAAAGTACCCAAGGCAACTATGGAAACCAGCCCCCAACACGGCCTTATTTGGGCACTGAGTTTAAGGAATGGCAGTCTTAAAGAGGAAGCTCTCTACACGTACACACAGAGGACAGGCCACTGCAGATAATGGTGAGAAACTGGTTGTCCCCAAGCCAGGTTAGGTCAGCTGCAGTTCACCGACTTAGCACCTTGACCTTGGGACTCTCAGCCTCTAGAACTGTGAGAATGGAAGGTGAAGCCATCTCACGCTTGACCATGGTAGATTATTAGGGTGAGCAGCGGAGCAATGAAGACAGTGTGCGGTTTCCACGTCTGGGGGATTCAGATGGGTTGCGGACAACACTGAAGTCAGCTCTGAGTGAGGAGACAGACACAAGGGCTCAGCAATCAGGCTGTCAAGCCACCCTTCACACAGGAGCAGGCGGATGCCCTCGGAGGTCGTGTGACTGGTTTGAGGGCCTTCAGAAAGACTTGTGGTAGAGACAAGGGCCAGAGCCCAGGCCTCTTGACTTCTGTCTGTACTTTCCATCACACTGAATGACTTAGCAAATCCCTGAATCAAGTGTTGGAAGCCAACATTTTAATTTCTTTCCTCTTACTAAAATCTCTTTCAGAAGTTCAGCTCCATTTTTATGAATGTCATTTTTTTCTCTACTCATATTTTAAAATCACAAATCAATTTATCCACATAGGAAAAAAATTAAAGAGAAATTAGTAAGTCTGAAATGTGTGTAACATACAAAAGGAGAAGTGCAGCCCCCCAAAATGGGACACAAATTGAGGCAGTGTTGGTTCAATTATTCATTTACAGCAGAGGTCTGTGTGCACTCATATAGGTGACTTGTTTCCTAACGGCTGCCTATTTATAAAATACAAAGGCACTCTAGAAAAATAATTAAAATGCATTCCTTTCCAAATTAATCATTTATAGTCTAATTTAGCGAAGTATTACATCTTTATAATATTTAAAATGTCAATTTTGATAAAACATCCTTATAAATAGACCAAGAAAACCAGATTAATAAGCATGTGTGCTTTATAGGGCAATAAAATAATACATTTTCATAACATTTAAAAATATGAAGCATAAAAATTGAACAATATTTTGTTTTAAACAGTTCTCATAGAAATTTTTATTTCACTTTTCCATTAGGTAAAGCTAACGGGCATGAAGATAAACACTGTTAATGATGTTGGTACTGTGGAAGTATGCCAATGATAGCCAGAATGCCAGTGACCTATAATTAACATGCGAACATTTCTCTGTGATACTTCTCAAATGTTCTCCCTCAATTTGATTCATAGAACTCTATCACTGAATGGAGGTTCCACAAGAACTCCATGCTGTAATTTTTCTGTTTCATATTTCTGTCAGTTACAGGTTGGTCCTGTTGCTGTATGGTATGGCAATGGAGGAAGGAAGCTGTTTGCCACCAGTCTTTTCAAAAATGTGCTGCAAGTTCAAAGATAATTGAGGATTAATTTCAAAAGTATTTTGAGCAGAGGCTTCCCCACTTGGGAGAGAGATTTTATCTCTTACTCATTCACTCAAGGCAGAACCATCGTCAGTGGAAAAGACTGGGGAACAATAATCCATTCCCAAACCAAACCGGTGTTTTATTGCTCTCATAGGTGCTATCCACTCTAAAATGAAATTCATCCTCTTTATCCAAGTAAGTGGGGACATGGGAAGACTAGCAAGGTAATGCAGAATGGGTGAGCTGGCTATAAGCAGTCTCCTGGGTAGAGCTGGATCATATTCCTCCTTCTTTCTAGGTAGTGCTGCCTTGGTGGAACTTAATTAGTTCTGAAGAAGGCTAATTATCATAGTCCCATGGATGCTCAGAGGCTCAGGGATGGGCAATATCCCAACTCTGCATTCCTTACCTTTCTCTAGAATACACTCTATAAAAAAGCTAGTAGCCTGTGATTAAGAGTCCTGCTGTTTAGAAGCTGTAATAGTTACTATCTTAAAAGCAGCTAACATATTTTCGAAAGACATCCATGCAAATGACGTATGTTAGCGACTCCTTAGCTGGGAACCCAAGTTCCAGCTCTATCACTGCTTGTCCTGAGAAAAGCAGCTTTCATGGATCTCAGCTTTCTTCACCTTCCTCCTCCTCCTCCACCACCTAACATGCTTATTAGATTGCAAATGGCTTCACAAACTTGAACTCACTCAATCCAGACAGCTCCACAGGAAGGCACTATATTTGACAATACTTTATACACGAGGAAGCTAAAGCCCAGAGAGGTTGAGTAGCTTGCCCAAGGATACCAGCATGCTAGAGGGTTAAGCACTGAGTCAGTAAGATGACTAGTAATGCAAGGTGTCGTCATCCTGCTGTGTCTGGCTCTGGCAGGACAGCACATTAGAGCCGGGTGCACATGACCCAACAAGTCTGTTGCCCTCATGACACTGGGACACAAAAAGAGACCACAATCTTCTTGAAGCACAGGCTTCCGGTGACATAAGACTCAGAGGGCCTAGTTGTTGGCAGTTTCTACCACCTTCCAGCAGTGCCAAATTGAGACTGAGGCTGCAATGCATGAGCCTCTGGAGACCACACCAGATCTAAACTATAGATCATATAGTCTAAGCCTTAGCTACAATCAGGAGGTCTCTAAGGAGCATCAGAGACTGACGGACTGCACACATCACACAAGGAAAATGCAGAGGCACCTCTGTCCCATCTGCTTTTCTCTAAGTAATTTCATGTATCACTGTGTGTGAGTGTGCCTGTGTATATATGTGAAATTCCTCAGATTAAAAAGGCAGGAAAGACATTTGTGTTCTCCATGTTTAAGCAAGAGGTTAGACTATGCCGAGAGCATCTCGGAGATGGCGGGTAGAGTAGCTAGAAAGATAGCTCTGGTCAGCTGTGTGGGATTACAAATAAGGGCACAAGAACACAGTGGGGTCATCTCATTTACTGCACACATCTCTTTAGGTCACAGGGCCAGAGCACCTTACTCACACTATTTCACTTAGTGCTAATTTCACCACTGAGTACATGACTTAAAATGCCATTAGTTTGAAAGTCAAAGACTGGCTAAGCCTGAGGCTCAGAAAAGGCAGACTTCCTGGAGTCAGGACAGCAAAGCCTAGCTGTGGTGACTCACCCCAAGGTCTTTACTAAAGAATTAGCTGAAGGTCAAGCAGATTAGGGGGAGAGCCTGGCTAGACAAAGAACTGCAAGCCTTCTATGGCGAGCACAGGTTCTCAGGAGCTTTGGGAAGAGCTGGGTTTAACCTCAACTCTTTCAGTAGTGTCTCAGGCTTACTTGTGAAAGTGAGTCACACACACACACACACACACACACACACACACACACACACACAAAGTCTGAATTGTCTTATACTGTATTAGTCATTCTACAGAAATGCAATATTAGAAAAAACGTTCACTTAAATTGGGTGTAAACAAAAACTAAACTCTGCTCAGGACTCTCCGCTGTGGTTCCTTGTTAAACAGGGATTTCTTCTCAGCATCACCGGCTGGTACAATGATGGAGTCTGATGCCTAGGATCTGCAGCCATGGAGAAAGGATGAAGCTGCAGGCAGCACTGTTTTCTGGGAAGCAAAATCATGAAATACTATCACAAAACCTAATATGTCAAGCATGTGGCTCCCTTTACACAAGCTCCATGTCCCAGAAACCTGGGTTTAATCTCAGCATCCATCAGTAAAGTTACCCCTGCATGCTGCTTGTGGTGAACACTGTGACCCAGGCCCTCAAAGAGCCCAGCACAGCTCCTTTTCAAATCCCTCACTTGTCAGATGCCTTTGTTAGGCTTTTCGGTTGGCTCTGAGCTCGACCTTCATGGGGCTGTCTTCTATTACTCTCGCCTTTGGTAGTCATGCCCTTTTGGGCACTGTCCATCCCACTTTGCTTTCCTGGATTGCTTCCTTTGGGATAAGGCAGCTCTACCCAGTGGGAACATGCATCAGTTCCTGGGCAGAACTGAGGCTGGTAGACAAGGCCCAGAACTAACTTGTCAGCCATTAAGTGATCGACCTGAGGAGGAATAGTCCACCTCAAGGAACACATGGCTACACATTATGGGGAACTCCACGCCAGAACTGCCCAGCCAAGATGGTCCCAAGTTCTTGACTCTCAGAAGTCACAAGACAATAAGCAAGCACTCTTGTGCTGCCAGACGAAGTTCTGGGGTGACTGACTACAGATGAAACAGCACACTACAACACTGCACAGAATGCTTACAGCGACCAACCACACGTGCTCCAACAGCCTACCGTGATTCTCCTCCACTTCGCCCGCTGTCAGTTTTCAGACTCCACCTTTGCTAATGATCACAGATGCCAGCACTCACATGCCCACACTCCGATCTGTTGCCCTTGCTGGGCTGGTATTATTATTTTTGGAGGGGAAATCTTTCAAAATGATCACAGACACAATATGGTGACTGTTGTTTGTAAATGCTGACTTCACATGTTTGCAAAATCCACAATTTGCTTAAAAAAGTAATGTAAGTTTCTATTTTGTAATTTATATTTTTCCAACAAAGTTATTAAAGAGAACTTGCTTACTTTTGAAGGTAAGTTAGATATTGTGGCTATGAAGGAACGCTGGGGAGAGTGGTGGTCTAAAACAAGGCGAATCTGACAGAGCAGCGAGCAAACAAATGTCTTTGCCAAAATCCATTTCAGTGATTTTCTGAGGAAGAGAATCTTAATAATTTTCCATATGTGCAAAGGGCTTAGTTTCAACCAGCACAAAAATATCGCAAGATTTTTAGAAAGATCACTTTTTCAAAAAGCTAGGCACTGGATCTCAGTTACACACAGAAGAGAAACAGTCCCCATGAATTCATGGAGCTTGTCTGCTTGCCAAAATCTTGCTATTTCACACTGGTATATGGGGAAAGTATTTAAGAAGACTGCCAACTGTGCAGGCCTGCTTCCTAAATTAGCCCATTCCATGAAAAAGGAACCTTCCCTTTACACCTCTTAGGCTTCAGTGCAGGCCAGCTCTGAGCCTAGGTCTCTGCACGCAACTGGGGAAGGGTCAGTTTACACAGCTCCTGATACATTGTACGTGCAAGACTTCAAAACAGTCGAGTGAAAGATTTAAGAAAGTCATCAAGATTCTTGGTAGATAGAAATATCCTTTGGCTCAGCCTTACTGTGATCTGATTTTTCTTTAAAATAATAACGAGAGAGAGATTGGTGCATGTGTGCGCACAAACATTGGAGTCATCTTTGGTTGCCTGTGGAGGTTGGAAGAGGGTGTGGATCCCGTGGGAACTATGGGTAATAATGAGCTGGGAACTGAACCTGGGTCCTCTGGAAGAACTGGAAGTATTCCTAACTCAAAGCCATCTCTCACTTTCTTTCAATCTCTTTCAAAGTTCTGAAGCATATAATGAGAATATTAAATTATAAGCCTTTCCCTCACTTCTTAACATCTATGTCCTTACTTCTAGCAACGTTATCAAAAGCAACTTATGATTCATTGCAACCCTATTAAAACCCCCATGATATTCTTTATATAACACAAAAAACAAAACAACCCCACACAAAACTGATCCTAAAATGCACTCAGAAACACAAAAGGCTCCAAACAGCCAAAGTACTCCTGAGCAAACGGCCACACTGAGGTTTCACAAAGTTCTGTTTCAGAGCTGTAGTAATCCAAGTGGTGTGGTGCCGACACAGAGACATCGAGACCAGAGAAATGCAACAGTGGACTGAGAAGGAAACTCACACAACGGCTGCTTGATTCTTGACAAAGGTATCGAACACACTGTAAAAAAAGACCACTTCTTTAGCAAATGTGGCTGGAAACACTGGATAATCAAACTGATTAAAAAGCTGGATACACAGACTAGATACCAACCCCCCACTTTGTACAAAAACCTTGCCCAAAATGGACCAAACACCTTAGTGTAAGACCTGAAACTTGGAAACTACTAGAGGAAAACACTGCAGATATAGACACAGGCAAGGAAGTACTGAAAGTACTCCAGAGCTCGGGAGGAGGGAGCAAGGAGCCACAGACGAGACAGCATCAATTAAAAAGCATCACACAACGGCAGGAACAACCGGAGTGGGGAACGGACTGCAGACGGGAGAAAACCCTTGTCAGCGGTTAACCTGGCGGGAGAGCAACATCCAAATGATACAAAGAACCAAACAACTGACAAAAATCAGTAAATGGGCAAGCAAATTGGACAGTCCCCCAAAGAAGACATAAAATGGCCAATAAGTATACGAAGAATGTTCAACAGCCTTAGCCAGTAGATGAAAACTGAAACTACATGGAGCTATCTGCTCTCTCAGTCAGAATGGCTGCCATGTAGAAAAGAGCCAACAGCAAAGGATGGCAAGCATGTGGGGAAATGGAACCCTGATACGCCACTGATGGGTCCAGCCACTATGGAAGGCACACACTTACTGCAAACACATGGATACAAACCACTCAGTGGTTCAACTTAAGTGCTTTTTTTCTTCTCTTCCCTTTCAATTTTAGGGTGATGAAAAACTGACATCCATCTTGTTGGAACCATACTTGAAACTGAATTTTGGTCTTTTCTTGGGCTGGTTGATGTACGGTAGGTACAATGCTGTCTGATGATGCTGGGCAGCGGCTGCAAGCTTCCATGATCAGTCCTGAAAAGAACTGACACACTACTGTGCTGCTAAGCTCCAGTGCTCCTGGGGTTAGGACTCATGCAGTCTGATTTAATGGTAGCTTCAACTTGATGGGCTTACTGGAACATGACTCCATTATAAGTTGAGTGTGTTAAGTAACTGGAATATTTTCAATGGGTCTTCTTAACATAAATAACATTACAATATATTTTCTGCCATTTTATACTTTGGTCTTCTTTTTTTTTTTTTGGTTGGCAATAAATGTTGATGTTTGTCATATACTAAACTCACTACCCGTGATAATTAAGCTTCATCATCATCATCACCTTGACTAGATGTATAATCGCCTAAGAGATGCACCTCTGAGAGTCACCTGTGAAGGAGTTTCCGGACAGCTTTAATTGAGGATGGAAACAGTGTGAAAGGCATCATTCCACAGTTCCAGACCACATAAACAGGAGAACGTGAGTGAAAACCAGCATTTCTCTCGCTCTGCTTTCGGACTGGGGACACAATGTGACCAGCTGCCTCCTCGAGCTTCCGCCCCCACAACTGCCCCTCATGACAGACTTCACACTAAACCAGAGTTAACCCTCTCTTTCCTGAAGTTTCTCATGTCAGGTGTCGCTTTCTCACAGCAGGGTGCCATCATTAACACAACATCCATATTTGGTTGTATTTGTGGTTCAACTGTTTAATAAATATGACTCTAACTTTAGAGTGTGTTTTAATGTGGGGTCTGGCTAACTAAGAATCCCTACAATTACAATTTCTCGGAAATTTCCTGGCTATTTCTATATATCTTACTTTTAATGAAAAACAAAACAAAACAAAACATAACTTTTTTGAAATGGCTTTGCTATATTTATGGCCCAGGTTTCAAACTTACTAGGTAGCCCAGGCTGGCCCTGAACTCACAATTCTGCCTTAGCTTCCAGAATGCTAGGATTACAGTGCACCACCACTCTTGATATCTAGTAAACATTTTGTTTGAATTTGTTGAGAGAGAGTCTCACATAGCATAGGCTGGCCTTGAACTCACTATGCAGCTGAGGCCGGCCTTGAACTAATATTCCTTTCTTTACCTCCTGACTGCTGGGATTACATGTATACACTACCATACTTGGCTTCTAATGAACTTTTGAATCACCTATTTAGTTTTTCTCTTTGCCTCCCTAGGATTAGAAGGGATACAACTTTATGCTCATCCTGTCCAGTGACACAGGGACTAACTCAATCACATGCTACACCAATTGCAACAAATACTCTTACAATTTATGGTAACGTACATTCATTCTAACTTTTTTACTCATGTGAGGACTAAGCAGGTCACACATGCTGGCCTTTTCACATTGTGGAGGAGCAGAAACTCACAGACTTGTCCTTAAAACCTAGCTGAGGCCTGGGAGAGTGCACACTTGATAAAGTCCTTGCCTTGCAAGTAGGGTGATCTAGTTTGACCCCAAACCCACATAAAAAGACAGGTATGGTGATGTGCGCTTGTAATATCAACAGTGGGCAGGTAGAGGCAGACCCCTGGGGCTTGCTGGCCAGCCAGCATAGCCTACTTGAAAAGCTCCAGGTCAATTAGAGATCCTGTCCACATACCCATCATCCTCCAAACCACCTCAAACCAGGTGGATGGCTTCTGAGCACTGGAAGTCTGCAAGACTCATGTAAAAAGAATGGATAATAGAAATACCAGTGAGCTATGAAATGACTCTTTAATGCTGAAGTTCAAAACGTGGCAATACTGGAATAAATAGTGAAATTTGGACCCCAAACTGCTGGCAGAGAAACTGCTATGGGCCTTTGAGAATGGGCTCAGCATCTTATGCTGAAGGCCTCAGGCGTTCTCCAGGAGGATGCCTACTGCCTGCACTCCTTGGCTGAGCTGACACTCCCTTCACACCCCACCCCCCTCCTGAAGTAGTCATGGCCATGGGTCATTTCTCTGCCTATCTGTAGAGCCTTCCTCCCTCGCTGCCATTTTCCCCACAGCTCAATCTACAGCTGTAAAGGCCTCCTGGAGGCTACCTCTCCTGCTCCCACACCCATAATGTGGTCTGCTCTTGTCAGACCATCTCCTACCCTGCTCTCCTTTCTCCAAGGGTTCTCCATTGTGGATGAGCTTAGGAGCGACCATGATGTCTAAAGGTAGGTAGGTAGGTGTAGGGGTGTGTGTGTGTGTGTGTGTGTGTGTGTGTGTGTGTGTCTGTCTGTCTTGCTAGGGACTTCATCCCCAGCATCATGCATGCTAGGCCAGCATTCTACCATAGACCTCCATTTTAGGCTTGCTTACTGCTTACAGTTTGTATTTCAAAATTAATAAGCCTTGTTTTCATTTTCTAATTCACCTTAGACAACAAAACAGAAACTTTTTGAACACTGTACACCATCTTACTCATTTCATAGCACTTAAGTAAAACTTCCAGAAACAACAAAATTCCCTGAACTCCAAAATAATTCACCCAAATTGGTTTTCTATCAACAACGTACTTTGATTTATAATGACTGGGAACTATTCTCTGCAGATACAGGCTTTAAGACTGTTGTGAACCTCCTCCTTCACAGTTAGGCAAATATTTTAATTCCTTGTTCAAGTTAGTTTTTTAAATTTTCATTTAGAAAAGACATTTTCTTTTAAGCTAAAAAAGAAAGAGTTTATTTCTTTTGTAAATGAAACAGCCAAGCAGAGAGATAACTGTGGTAAGCTTCTTGTTTGTATTGTAAGCTATTGCTGATATTATTGGTTAGCTTTTGTTCTTGTTAGTTATACCAGCTATTGACACTGTAATTCAAAATTGATTTCATTCTCATCAAGACCATGATTTATTGTTTATCCGAGAATCTACCACTGTTGTGACTCTCCCTCTGTGTTTTCCAGCTCCTCAGAGTTAAATCAGATTCAGTCAACATTCTCGCACTAGGGATTTGACTGGTTGCAAAGTTAAATTTGTTCTTTCTTTGGGCAGACCCAGAAAATAAGACAAATAATTTTCAGATTATTCCAAAGAATGTCATCAGTACTGGAAAAGCTGTAACCTTAACTCAGAGGGACAAACTCAAGTCTCTATTGCTCTGGAGCCACACACAGAATGTACTCTGAAATCTACCCCAAAATTTTGGCACGTTTATCAATTTTTTCTTATCTGTATTGATGTTATTATGATGGCTTTGCCTTGTGATGTTTATTATATAAATAAAGCTGTTCTTTTTATTTTCATTTTTGAAAGTTTAAGAGGATCTTATATAAAGATTTATTTTTATGCTTGTGTTTACTTGCATGTATATATGTGCACCTTGTTTATGCCTGGTACCTGTGTAGGCCAGAAGAGTGTGTTGGATTCCTTGGAACTGGAGTCACAGACAGCTATCAATCCTATAGTTGCTGAGAATAGAACACAGGTCCTCCGCAAGAGCAGCAAGTGCTCTTAATGGCTGAGCCACCTCTCCCACCTCTGGGTTTATATTACTTCAAATACAAGCACCTGCATTTCTAATGTTGAATGCCTAACTGCTAACATAAAGAATCTTGATATTATACTTTACTATACTCTCTATATAGACCTAAATATACAAATTTAAGAGCAGTATGAACTCTTGATGCTTTTTAGCAACTAAGTGTAATTCTTGTGGACACTGTGTTAATTCTGAGTGTATCTGGAAACCAGAATGGGCATATGAAGCTAACCCCAGCTCGGCACCATGCACTCCCAGGCTGTGTCTAACTACACTGCAATGTCTGTAACCCTGGGGCAGGCCAAGCCACAGACCTCCAGAACACGTGGAGACAGCTGTCTCTTCTCAGTGGACGGGATGCGGCAGAGTATTTCTAACATGAAAATTGTCATCTAGCCACTTGTACTTAATGATATTCTATCTAGGGCAGGGACCTGCTCCTCCTGCCTCAGCTAAGCCTCCCTGGTGCTGAGCTCACAAGTGTGCTGTGCTCCTGTGCCAGTCTGTTTGAAGTGTAAGTTTCAAGAACTACATTTAAAGTATCAGTGCAACCACTACTACATTTTTCCAAAACTTTTCCTTTACCCCCGACTGAACAATCTGTGATGATAATATAGCAATTATTCTTTGCTGCCTCCCTGATAACTCTAATCTACTTCCTGTTACCTTGAATTTGTCTGTTCTAGAAACTTTAGGTGGGTGGAACCACACAGCATCTGCCCACATGTGTCTGCATCACTCTACTTATCCTCATGTTTTTGAGGTTCTTCTATATGGAGACTGATTTCCCTGGGCAGCAGGAAGAGGCAACCAGCATCCCTTCATCCCCTAGCAATAAAGACACTGAGAATCGGGCTTCCTGCCTGTGGCTACTGGAGAGTCTTGTCTATTTGCCTACGGAAGCAAAGACCATTCTTCCAGTTGCCAGAACATATACAGACACATCCCTCTATAGTGCGTTTCTCTTAACTGAGATCTTGAAATTTGCCCTCTCACCCCCATTTTCCCAAGGCAAATAGAATGGCAGCATCTCTGTAGACAGTTGCTTTTCTTTGGCAGAAAAAGATGAAGTTTCCTCAGTGAAGAAACACGTGGAGCCCTATCTTCAACCTGCAGCTGGTTTTTTTTTTCTTTTTTTAAGCCACATGACAAAAAATACTGTTAAGTCGGGAATTTTCTTAATGGTAGCAAGAGAAAAATGCCTCACTCAGAATACAGATAACTTACATGTGTAAGAACTTGAGATACTTCGCAGCAGCATGTGGGGTAATTTTCCAAGAAGAGTTTGAAAACAAGATGTCTAGACTTTTCTCCTAATTGATGGCTATGCATAAAAATGTATCATAAAATGTGTCTGAAACTGTACAGGGGTATACCGCTAACAAAGACACTTTTATCAGAAAAATAGGGCTGTCTGTATGTTAGATAGCAGAAATGTGTTAATATTAAAATCATTTTGCTAATAGTGTTCTTCAAATTTTGTTTGTCAACTGGCTGCTTTCTGGTGTTGACAATTTTTCAAACAAGAGCTTCGAGAATGGATTGTGCTGCTCAGTTCTTACCCCAGCACAGTACAGCTTCCTACTTAAAACCGGACTTTACTAATGAGTGATAGTAAATAAAATTCTTGTTCCCACTGGATGTTTTCAGTTTAAAACGTATGGCTTATAAAATGGCCACATGAGTGAAACATTACTTCATTGAGGATACTGCAAAGAACAATATTCTAACTCAAAGTTACTTTCACTGTGAATATGAAGAAAAACCACACCCAAGAACAGTTAAGGAGAAAATTAGTTTTGTGATAAAATCATGGGGATCAGATGTTTCCTATGTACTCTCCAGTTCCATGAATACCACCTATAAAACGACAGTCTCCTCAATGATGTTCCAAGATTGGCCTAGAAGCTAGGAACCTTATAGCACAGTTCCTCCCTGTGGGCTGAACACAGGAGCTCTGTTCTTAGTGCCCAATGAGGTGCACTAACTTAGTACACAGTCAGTCCAGCAGGCACGTGGTAGCTCCAGTGACGAGTGCAGCCTGATGTGAGGAGCGGAGGCTTGGTGCTTTTCCTTCACTATGTCAACTATGAACATTTCATTTTTCAATTGCTATCACTCCCCAGGATGTCCACAGATGGACAGGCAAGGCATTCACTCATTCTTTTGGCTGCCCTGTGGTTATCTGTAAAATGCCTTGTCATAATAGGTCACAGACCATTCACATATATGGGTCATGCCAAATTGGGGGCCTAAAAGTAATCAGGGAGCTTAAAATCGAATTCTGCCACTGGATGCTCTCTCTTTAGACTTTCATTCTGTAAACCTACACATCCATTTATTCGTCTTTTGTATTAAGATCAAAGTAAGCAAAACAAAGCAAAGTATTGTCTGTTACAGAAGGAGGCACTGTATGATTGGATGCATTTCCTTTATCTTACCAAGGACAGGCTTGGATTAGACCAGGAAATATATCTTAGAGGGAGTTGAGTTGGTCAAAGACTAGGACTGGATTCAAGGGAAAATGGTTCATAATCTGATAATCAGGAAGGGGATGGGATCTGTATTGTTCCTGTATACCCCACATTACCGAGAACCCTGTAAGTCTTCAAAAGAGAATTTCTCTAGAACTTGACTTTTAAAGTATGAACACTCTGCAGCTGTCTTCAGATTCATGTTGTCTTAACAGTGGCCGAATTCTCTCCACTAAGCATTCAGGAGATGCTGTACTCCCATTAGGAGTGGCCTCAGAGGCTTGTTCTCACAGCAGTCCAGCGTTTCTCTTCCTTCAGGGGAACTGAAGAACACCTTTCAATTGCAGATCCCAGGAAAGCACGCAAGTGTCAAACTCTGGAAGCACTGCACGGCAGAGATGCCACAATGACATTCTTAGATTTGGAGTGGCCTACAAACCTGTCTTGAGTAACTTAAGGTCCTCTTGAAACAGACTAACCCAGTCAACTAAAGGTCATCTTAGTCACTAGCTTAAGTACTATTATTGGACATTCGGTTGGATTTTACTTGTTTGAAACATGACATTTTTCCCAGGTACAAAATACATTTTAAGATTGGACAATGATATTCCACTGGTAGTAACCCAAGACTCAGTGAAAGCAGCAGGAACTGTTTCCGGGTAAGGAGCCTTTTGCATCCCAAGTCAGGAGCCTGTAATTAAAGCCAATTCACAATGCATCCCATCATTCAATTTTTCCTTTTAACCTAATGTTTCCAACTCCTCTAAGCTCTCATTCCTGGAAAAGCTTCTGGCAGTCACTTTTGGAACCCACAGTTTCTGCAGCTTTTCATATTCTTACCATACCCTTTCTGCTTCTAAGCTTGGCTCCCCACATGTGGTCAGTAATGCCACCGCTGCCGGAAGTGAGGCTTTACTCAGCATGGACATGCTTTCCCACACAAAGGCAAACATGCAGAGCAGAGAAGGAGTCTAGCATTCACGGATCTCAAGACACTGCACATTTCTGGCTTAACCATGTTATCATCATTCTATACATGCTAAAAAAGGCCACAGAAACAGAAAATTTCCTATCAGTCATAAAAAAGCTAACCAATGGGTCTGGGTCTCCATCTCCTGCTCAGAGTTCAATCTGGGGTCTCCCCTCTACAGTTCTCAGGAGCCTACTACTGGCAAGCTATTATTATAATCTATACTTTTGAATTTTCTTAGGATGACAATGATTTTAGGGAAAATGCTCACAGGTATTTTTTTTCCTAGTATGCTCTACAGTTTTATATATTGGGTTTGTGCTAGATTTCAAATGTTGTTACTAACACTTACTTATAACTTGCTAATTTTCACAAATGATAAAACTGAAGCTAAAGCAAGTTGACTCAAAATACTGAAAGTCCATTCAAGACGGTAGAATGTGAAGCAGTAATCCACATGAAAGGCATTAACAAACTTCTGTCTTGTTTAGAAAAGTCTCTGTGAGACTAAGCTCACAGGCATACGTGCACACTCATGTGAACAGAGCATCTCACTGGGAAGCCGGTGCTGAAGGCTCTGGTGCTGGTTTTCTAACAGCAGAAGCTTACTGGTGTTGCCTTTCTGAAGAGCCTACTGCAGGCCTGAGTGACAGTTACACCTGGGCAGAGCACGGGTGCTCCACATAAAGTTCCAGGACTTTAAATGAGACCTGGGAGTCTTTTGGAATAAATACCTCCAGGCTTGGTGGGACCACTGCCAACCAGTCTCATTCTGTTCTTTGCCTGCAATCGTTTGTGAACTAGGATGCTGAGGTTTGTGGAGTCAGAGTCTTTTAAAATGCTTCCACTACATTTTATGCATAATCATGAATATTTTAAACTATCCCTCTACTATCATAGAGAACGGGAAAAAGAGCAGCTAGAGGCGAGGTTTCTGAAGTGAGACATTTGAGTACATAAAACAGATTTAAAAAATTGCACTGGTGGCGCCAAGTTCTAGCATATGAATTGGTTTCCTTCCCAGCAAACTCACTTTTTAAGTAACTGAACC
This sequence comes from Peromyscus melanophrys, assembly GCA_902168415.1. Classification (NCBI taxonomy): domain Eukaryota; kingdom Metazoa; phylum Chordata; class Mammalia; order Rodentia; family Cricetidae; genus Peromyscus; species Peromyscus melanophrys. The sequence continues at coordinate 25,757 of CABHPR010133664.1, forward strand.
GGAGGTAACTCAATGGAATAGCTGGTAATCTACAACACCAGTTTAAATGGCATGTTCAATAACCAATGAACTTGGAGAAAATGGGCTTAAAGCGCTGTGTCATTTTGTCACACTTAGGAACCGACTCTTTACAAAGAGGAAATACTACCAACAGCCACCTTCGGCCTTTACAAAGAGGACACTACCACCAACAGCCACCTTCGGCCTTTACAAAGAGGAAACTACCACCAACAGCCACCTTCGGCCTTTACAAAGAGGAAACTACCAACAACAGCCACCTTCGGCCACCCCAAGCCATCTGCTTTGCTCCAGGGAACTCTCAGGTCAGGACAGCTGTTTGAAGCTCTCAAAGCTTGACCTTTCTGATAAAACCTGCTTTATTTACTCATTTTATTTTAATTTGAAGGGCCCTGTTTTTCTCCATCTGAGAAATGAACAGACGTCTCCCCATCAGATTCAGCTCTGGACATAGCCCTATTTGCAAAAGAAGAGCTCCCAACTGCAGTGAATGCCAAAGAGCCCTTCTCTATCGCTTTGGTCTTAACTTGGCACAGTGTTTCAGATGGTATTCATTTGGAATAGGAGATCGATGACACAGCCTGTCCAATCCTCCTCTGTAAGTGGCTTTGCTAGAAGTGGGTATGGGCAGAAAAATATAAATTCTTCTGTCTGTAGGCAACCGAAAACATACCAACTCATCTTGGAGTAATTTAACCAATAAGATGATTTAGAGGACAGTTCAGTGGCACCATTTTTGGAAGGCAAAAGCTTAGCAGAAGGGACATAAATCAAAGGTGACTGGCAGGTAAAGGATATATGCAGCAATCAGCCAGGCCATGTGCACACTGGCACAAATTCAATAAGATCATTTATAAAAATTTTAAGGCAGAAGTACACAAAAGGGGGTCTGGTGCTAACTAAATCCACAGATAGCTTACATGCCACTGAAATAAACACTTCCAGATGCGGGTGTACAAAACCCTTTCACAGAAAGAAATGTTTTCTTTCATAAATCTGAAGGAGGGACTTTTAACAGAAAGGGCAAGAAAGAAAAAAAGAAAGAAAGAAAGAAAGAGCCTAAGACTGAGACGAAGCCTCTTGGGACTAGGAGTGCTCCCTGGGCAGTGGCTTGTCGCTAATGGAGAGCTCTGCAGCGCTCTGCAGCCAGAAGCACCAAACTAGGAAGACGAGGAGGAGGACAACGACGATGGCGGGGGGGGGGGGGGGGGGGGGGGGGGGGGGGGGGGGGGGGGGGGGGGGGGGGGGGGGGGGGGGGGGGGGCTAGCAGCATGTCCTCCACGGTTCTAGGAAACCCAGACTCCCAGGCAGTACCACTGCTTCCTGGAGAGTTTCCTGTGGGGGCTGGAGTTGGGACAGTGGGCTCACACAGACAAGGAAGGACGAATGGATCAGGGAAGGATGCCGTAGAGCAAACACTAGCAGGAGGCTGCTGCACACACACCTTCTCTCCTGAGCTCAAAACCTGGTTAGATTACAATCATCTTTCAGGAACACACGACCAAATCAGCAGTGGATTAGAAAGTCAATTTGTTAATCAAACTAGCATATTATGTGGGTCAGAAATAAACATACCCATAAATCAAACAGAGGGTCTTTTCTGTTAGGATGTTTAGGTCATTTATACATTAAGCACCGATTAGTTCATGCTGCTTAGCAAGTACCCAGGGCACCAACCAGAGAATCCTCTCAAAATTGGTTTCTGTATTGAGTCTTTAAAGTCAAGTTCTCAGCAAGCTGCTGAACACCGGCTTTAATCCGGAGAACATTTTTAATTGTGTGGTGGTGCACACTCTACACTTGCTAGCTTTCATTCTCTCGTTGAGAGTGCTGTTACGGCCGGCCATTCTGTATGCCAAGGAGCAACTTCATTTCCATTACCTCTACCCAAGGAGAGACTCTTCTGGCTTCCCACTACAACATGGAGCAGTGGCCACCTCTTTGGTGTTTACCACATCATTTCAGGCAACTCTCTCTCCCCATTGCCATTGGAGTTGTTCTCTAACACAGAGCGGTTCAAATCCACTCTTTGCCCAAAAAACTAAAATATTTCCTTGATGGCTTCAGCTATCTAAACTTTCCAGATAAGACCTGGGAAGCCCAGGTATTCTGGTTTGGATTAGAATCTTTCTGGGCCTGGAGATGTAGTTCACCAGTAGAGTGCTTGCCAAGCATGTGGAAGTCTTGGATTTCATCCCAGCACCACATAACTGGGCATGGTTGTTGAACACACCTGTAATTACAGCACTTGAGAGGAAAAGGCAGGAGAATCAGAAGTTCAAATTCATCGTTGGCTGCACAGGGAGTGTGTGGTCAGCCTGGGACTCTGTCTCCAACAAACAAACAAACAAACAAACAAACAAACAAACAAGCAAGCAAGCAAGCAAGCAAACAACCTTCTTCAGCGCTCTTGGACATCTCCCCTTCTCTGGACTCTAGTCAAAGCTGATTCTCAAACCTGCCTGAACAGCCATGCCACTTTCCTGCATCTCACTCTTTCCCACCAGATGGATTGCTGCTCTTTCTGCCTTTTCAAAACTGTCACTCATTTGCCTTTTTCTGGTAACTTTGGTTCATATGTAAATGACCTTCCAAATGCTCCCTGGCTTGCTCAGGCCGGCTGAGTACTCCTTTTTTTCTGATTCTGAGACACTCTGTCTACCGTCCAGTCTCAGCAACAAACAGGAACACCTGGGTACGTACGCCTTTTCAAGAACCACCTCAGCATCACACATTTTTAACATAATTTGTAGCGAATATTTACTGAATCAAACGGAGATACCAGAGCTCTAAGGAAGCAGCTCAGGATATGGAGGATGCTAACACTGGTCCTTCCACTTACACACTGTGTCGTTCAGTAGAAGTACCTGCTCTTAGATCAGAAGTCAAGTGCTGCCCTGTAAAGATACATGGAACGAACGTCGTTCCGCCAGAAGGTGTGGCTTTGAATTGCTCCAGTCCTGGTGAGTGACACAGTAAACTCACAGCAGTACACAGGATGGCGCTGCCTTGTTTTTTATTTTAGCCATTTGTGAATGCACTGTGTGGGTGACAGACATCAGTTGCCTAATCACTAAAACTAAAGTGAAGCAGTTCAGTGCAAGCAGAAACCCATCATACTGCCTTCCGACAATGGCCTCCGGGGGAGGCTCAATACAGATTGTAGGCGCACTTTCTTTTCTCGCTCTATTTTTCCTCCTCCTCCCCTACCCTCCACTGACAGCCTGCTTGGATGAGGAAGGTCTGTCAGCTATATGAATTTACTTATTAAGCGCTTACCTAATTAGTCTTGAATACGATCACGGGTGTTGGGGTTGGACCAGGAATGCAGAATACGGTCAAAGCCAGAAACGGAGCCTCTAACTTCTCCACTGGAGACCCTGAAGTCTGTACAAGTGTTTAAATTGGAATTGACAGCAACCTGTAGGCAAGGCTGCAGCCAAAGAAGGAACTCAAACCCCCTCCCTAGTACTTCACCAGGGGAATGGGGCCCAACGTTCACCCTGAATGCACCTGGGCAAATTCAGAGCCTGACACTGGGCTCCCTCATGACCTCTGCCAACTAATCAGTCAAAAGCTTTCCAGATCTGGAGCCTACTCCATAGACTGGGCCCATGCCCAGAACAGCAAGTGACTCCAACCAGTAGGAAAGCTTGCCCAGGTGCCAGGGAGAGACTTCACATCTGACTGACATATGGGCTCTGAATTTTCTCTTCTCACAGCTTGAGGTCATGAAGAGGGAGCATGTGGGGTGGAATGTTCGATTCGTATACACAGCCTAGGGGATTTGGTTTAAATCAAATCATAATTACAGCACCAGCCAGGAAAACAAGGCATGATTTTTTTTCCTGTACCTTTTCTCTTGCATATGACCTTAAATATATGTTGGGCACAATAAGTGTAAGTATCAGTTTTGTTTTTAGAAATTGTAAATTCTCATTTATAACAGTTCACTTATGTTGTAAAATTAACAGTAAGTTAGCTATATCAGTAAGTTAAATAATAGTTCAATGATTCATATTTGTTGAATAAAGTATGTAACATTGCACTGAAAAAAACTAAATTTCCTTCTTTCCAGTTATTTTGTTGATAATTGTAACATTCTGTGGAGTGTTTCTAGAGGTTTCTTACCCTGGGTTTAAATGCCTCTCAATTTTGTGCTCCCCTAAATGCTCTGTTGCTAAGGAACACACACACACACACACACACACACACACACACACACACACACACCCCTTTAAAGCAGCCCAGATACTCACATTGGGCAAATGATTGAATTAATGTGAGATGCTGACTATTACCACAAAATAAAGGACAAGAAAAAACCATGACCATGGATGTTAGAGGAAAATACCAGCTTCTGATAATACCAGGAGGTTTCAAACTGGGCCTGGAACACTGTTGTTACCAAATGCCCTGGCTGCCCTGGTGAGACACTGAAGTCAGGTCTCTCTTCCTCCCCCCTGCCCCCCGCCTTCATTTAGCAACAGAAGCAAGCTTCTAAGAGCAGAAAACGAGTATGAGTAATGAAGCTATCTAAATAATGGCTGGTGGGCGGAGATGACAGAACAAGTAACCCCTGAGCTGGGACGTCCACTCACAGTCCCTATCAGAGCAGATGAGCAAAGTCAAGCAAAGACCACCATGCCCACCCCAGGGGGTAACCTAGAAAAAGTCACCTGGAAAGTCCACTCTATTACCACAACTCTAAGGAATGGCCCAATCGTCAAGGCTGGACACACCTATTCCATTTTGTATGAGTCATGTGATCAGGTAGACAGTTTCATGGTATAGCTATAATATGTAAATCTACCTTTTAAGATGAAAAATTATCTCCTTAAATTGAGCTCGATTTGTAGGCTGCGGATCCCAACACTGTGGCCATCCTACCACACACACACACACTTCCAACTGCTAAACAGAGTAGCCTGAGGTAGAAAGCTCTGGATATGGGAGACGCAGTTACTCAGCTCTGTAAGGTCCACTGTGAATACCTGTGTGGTATTCTAACCTGCTGCAGTAGACACTCTTGCTCATTGCCTCTAAGCTGCAGCACCCAGATGGTCAGGCATACACAGGGGGTTAGCCTCTAGAAAGCCAGACACTGAGTCCTGGACTTCCATGCAGAGGCTGAGATGATTTACCTCCACATGACCCGATTTACCTCCATGATCCATGGTTACCTAGCTTCAACACTCAAGCACAGATCACAGTGGGAGAGACTGAAAATGATTCATATAAAACCAGCCCTGCAATTTTGAAAGCAGAGAAACTGTCCCCTGAGTGTGATGACATAATCCCATGTGTAATGCCTACATCTGTTTCAGCTTCTCCTGATATTCAAGTAGAAAATACATTTACTCACGGAGCTTGCATAGGATCAGGTAACTTTCTATGAGCTAGAGTATGAGAGAATAAAATTCCACATGTAAGCATGGTTATTAACCTAAATAACTAAGTGCATCCCTAGAAGTAAGCCCTTTTAACTGTCTTAAATGCTGAGGCAGAATCATGGCGCGCACTCGCATACATACATACGTACATACACACACACACACACACACACACACACACACACACACACACACACGCCCCTCTGAATATATGTATATTAGAGGGTTCTTGGGATAGTACAGTCTAATATCATTAGTTATGGAGAGATGTCCATATTAGGTTAATAGGGATGGAAAGATACCCTGTAAGAACTCCTCACACTGCAGCTTTAAAGAAAAAGTTACATGGTATGTGACACTGGGCTATTTTATGTGTCTGTGTTCATGACCATACATGTGTACATATGCACACACACACATATACATCCTTTTCTCAAAAAATAATTAACATGTGGCACATTTATCACATAAAACTGGCTTAAAACTAAACGATCTCCAAACAAATATACTATTTTTAATATCATTGCTTTTTATTCTGAATGGGGTAAAAGAAGATAAAATTTCAGTTTTATAATTTACTAGGTAAAATTATGTGAAATTGTACTTTCTCTAGGTCAAACACAATTGGAATCAGAAATTTACTATGGTCACTATTGTGTTCAATTTTGGATTATTCTGAGACACAGAGTGTGAAGTAAAAGTAGAAAGGCTGAAGAGAGAAGGCGTTCCCCCCGGATCTGAGAGAACCCTCACTGTCAGCTTTAGCCCTCAGAACAGCGACATCAGTGCCACTCACATCTTATAGATGAGAACTGGGATTCAGAGGAGAGGAAGTGACCTGTGAACGGTCAGACAGGAGGAAGCAGAGCCGAAGGGTCTCTTGGCCAGGGGGTGAGCTCTCAGCAGCCCTACCCACACCCACTTTCCTAAGGCCATCAACTCACACACGTGATTTGGTCATCAACCAAGAGGATCCTCCAGCAATTGCCTCGTACTGACACAGAGAGCTCCATGAATGAAGAGGTGCCACTGCCTTTGGTGGCCTGGAAGAGTCATGAGTTCTCCTTTGCATTCGGTATGCTTTTCTTTTTTAAGTTTTGTCCATGACTTTCAGGTACTATTAGGATGCTTCCCACAAATCCTGCTTCCTCTTGCTGCCTGTAAAGTGCCTCTGGACCTTAGGCATGTGGCTATCATCTTTTCTCTCCACCTCATTTAGCTTTTATCTATGCATTTGATACTTTTATATTTTCAATCCCTCATTAAAGGGTAGTTCTTTCTATCTGGGTTGATTTTAAAATTGTTACTTCCAATAATTTCACATTTTGGAGTTCTGTTTTCCTTTTGGCTTATTGCTTAAACTAACCCTGTTTAAAAAAGATACTTGATTTCATTTTTTTCTCTTTCATTATGTGACCTGATAAATATTCAGAGATTGGCAGTGTGACTCTAGACAGCAGTGTGCAAATCACATTCTGGCTCACTGGTTGAATGCATGCTTAGCATGTGTGATCCCAGGGTCTAACCCTCAACATCAATCGATCAATAAACAAATACAAGAATACAAAATGATGGTCAATGTTACAAAAGCATTTCAGGAGACATTTCTAAATGTATCTTGCTGCCACACTGAGAGTTCATGTAATTTTCAGTTACTAATTATAATACAGAATTAAATCTTTAGACACAAGAAAAAAAAAGATATAATTTAGAGGAAATCACCCCAAGACTAAAAGTTAGTATGTTGTACTCGGTAGGAGTGTGTGCTAACTTACTGTTTATTCATGTGTTTACTAATCAGATACTGTCTTGCATATTCTGTACTGCAGGGTCAATATGGAAGTATCTACAAAAGTAATATACAAAAATAAGTTTTACTGTTCCTTGGTTATGCAAATTGATCCTCCTTTCTGAAGGTCAAACCCTATTTGTTGGAAGCAGAGGGAGAGGAGCAACTTCCATTAACATAAATAAAGATATAGGCAAGGGCTATAAGATGAACATTCAATTAGAACTTGCACACAGACACACTCACTCTTAAGGCTGCTGAAATATCAAGTCTTCAATTCTCCATTAAAAACAACCCTGATTATAAGCTTTCAAATGATTTAAAGATGTGAAAGCCTGTCTGTAGTTGAGCCCGGTTCAAAGCCAGAAAGAAATCATTTCTTCTTCTTCCAACGCCAAGTCTGTTTCGGAGAAGGACATCTGATAGAAGCGGCTGTGCCAGTCTAACCAACTCTGAACACAAGACGCTTCCAGCAACGTTTGGATGCACATAACTTCTGTAAACTGAAGCTTTGAAAAAATAGAAACTATAAGCTCCAACAAAAAGCTTAATATGTAATTGAAAGAAAATAATATTTTGTAGAAAAAAAGTTGCCCTTCCAAAAAGAGACAGAAATGACTAACTTTTATTTCCCAAGAGAATTATGCTACTTTTATACAACAAAATTACAGCCACCACAAATTGCTTTCAACAATTCCATCGCTTCTTCATTTGACCACTTGAAGATCAAGATTCTTTCAGATTATAAATATAACTTTTTATAACTCTGTTATTACGTACTGTGAATGGGGAAAGAGGGCCAATCCTGTGGCCGTAGCGTCGAATGGCTTCTCTGATGTGGCAGGGCTGGATGGCATCACTGTGAGCCTCAACACCACAGGCCGCAGTGCTCTGGGACAGAAAAACACAGAAATTGTTACTAAATCAAAAACACACAACAGAACTACAGTGTATAAAATATGAAAATAAACCTTTATAAAATGGACCATTTTCCCCTTAGGATGCACATCACTGCTGCCATATACTACATCTAAAGAGAAAGTTCCATTAACAAATCAAAGATGACTTTTCCATGACCCCGTCCGAGCAGACCCACCAAATGCAGTTTTTATGCCTTCAATATTTCACCCAAGCCTGCATGTCAGGTAGGAGCATACAGCCACTTGTGTGCTGGCAAAAAGTGTCATGGGGGCTTGTTGAAAGACCCACAGGAAGCTCTTTTCAAAAAAAAGTTTAAACATTTATTATTATAAATGTTTCTTGGGAGATTCTTGGGCTTATTTTGAAATGACTTGAGTCATGAATTTAAAATGAAAAAATGTAAATGGTCATATATTTGTCATATTGGGAACTGTCACAGAAGACCATTTAATTTGATTCCTAACATTTTAGGTGTCCTTGGGATAAAGTAAAATAAAACCTTCCTATTTTATCTCATGTATGAAAGGCATGTTTGAAAACACAAAAAAAACATATGAAAGATTATGTGCAATGAGAGTGTGAGTACAAACTCAAGAAACTATATACATCCACATGTGTGTATAACACATGTGTATATGTATATATATGTATGTGTGTGATACAATGAACTGTCCTAGTCAGGTCTGCAAGTTCAGCCTTGGGCCCAGATACCGTGGGTCCAGATTAGAGCCCATCGGTTACCAGCTCTGTAAATACCTCTGGGCCTCAGATATCTTTTTTTCCTGTAAATTAGGATAATAATTCTAAGTACTTATTCCTAGTAATTTTTCTTTCATCTCAACAAATACCTTATGTCACTATCCAGTTCCTGACCAAGGTGCTTAGAATCTGTTCAAGTTAAAGCTAAAGTCCACATTTAGAAATATCAATTTAGCTGGGAATCAATCTACCTCAAGACCCAGCAATACCACTCTTGGGTATATACCCAAAAGATGCTCAATCATACCACAAGGACATTTTCTCAACTATGTTCAGCATTATTCATAATATCATGAACCTGGAAACAACCTAGATGCCTGTCAACTGAAGAATGGATTAAGAAAATGTGGTACATTTACACAATGGAGTACTACTCAGCAGAGAAAAACAATGATAGCATGAAATTTGCAGGCAAATAGATGGAACTAGAAATAATCATCCTGAGTGAGGTAACCCAGACCCAGAAAGACAAACATGGTATGTACTCACTCATAAGTGGATAGTAGATATAAAGCAAGGGATAACAAGGCTACAATCCACAGCCCCAGAGAAGCTAGGTAACAAGGAGGACCCTAAGAGGGACACCCTGGGAAGGGGAAATAGATGAGATCTCCTGGGTAACCTCTGGGAAGGGGATAAAGGGGAGGGGTTAGGGGATAGGAACATGAGGGGTCAGGATGGCTGAATTGGGGGAGGGACGGAGAGAGAGAGAGAGCAATGAGAGAGATATCTTGATATAATGGAGTTAGGGAGAAACCTGGTGTTAGGGAAACTCCCAGGAACCCACAAGGATGACCTCAGCTATGACTCCTGGCAGTAATGGAGAGGGTCCCTGAACTGGTCTTCTCCTGTAATCAGATTGATGACTACCCTAATTGTCATCATAGAACCTTCATCCAATAACTGATGGAAGCAGATGCAGAGATCCACAGCTAAGCACTGGGCCGAGCTCCAGGAGTCCAGTCGAAGAGAGGGAGGAGGGATTACAGGAGCAAGGAGGGGGGACGGTTTAAGATCATGATGGGGAAAGCCACAGAGACAACTGACCTGAGCTAGTGGAAACTCATAGACTCTGGACTGACAGCTGGGGAACATGCATGGGACAGAATTAGGCCCTCTGAATGTGGGTGACAGTTGTGTGGCTTGATCTGTTTGGGGGCTCCTGGCAGTGGGAATAGGACTCATCCCTGGTGCATGAACTGGCCTTTGTTGAAGCCCATTCCCTATGGTGGGATACCTTGCTCAGCCTTGATGCAGGGGAGAAGGGCTTGGACCTGCCTCAACTTGGTATGCCAGACTTTTTTGCTTTCTAATACATAAAGCTTGGAGTGTATATTGGAGGCTTAATTATTTTATTTGTATTTTATCCACTGTTTTTACTGAAATGGCACTATATGTTTTTATCACATGAGATAATATAGTAAAATATACATTATGGAATGTTAAATGTAGCTTAAACAAATATGTTGCTTCACTATCATTATTATTATTGTTATTATTTTTTGGTGACCATGTAATTTTCACATTTTTACATTATTCAAGAATCTTTAACATAGCCAATTTGCTGTACAAACTGTTTCTTGAAATTTGTTCCTCTTATTTGATAGTTCCATATCCCTGAGAGAATATATTATTTTTCTGTGTAATAAATAGCACAATTATGCCACCATAACTGAAGTTTTCACTGAGAAAATGACAATATACACACACAACTGACTATAGAAAGTTGTGTTTGGATATATGAAGAGAAATAATTAATGATCTTAAAATGGAAAATTTAGGAGAGATCAGATATATAGTGGAAGACCTGGATTGTGAAATACCCCAAATTTCATAGTTTTAATAAGATAAAGAAAGAAGTGTGTTTAAATATTCAAGTGAAAAAGTTTCCAAAATGTATGAAGAATTATTTCACGTATGTACAATTATGAGGTTAATTACAGCTCATTTTCACGTACTTTGGAAAGTATATGCAGAGAAGTGTGCAGCGCATGAAAACAATGATCTACATATGTTGATTTAAAATTTAAAACAAGGGAAGTCAGAAAACAGTGCAATGGCATAGTTTAAATATTGAAAGACGAAACTATCAACCTAGAACTCCATATTGAAATATCTTTCAGGAATAAAAGAACAGACCGTTTGAGACAAATGGAAACTGAACAAGCCATCACTAGCAATCTGGAGAAATAACAAAGCTGAGAAGTAACCCTACCTGGCTTTATGCTTTCCTGTAAAACTACAGTAATCAAGACAGGGAAATACCGACAAAACCTCACCGATGAGTCAGTGGAACAACTGGAAGCCCTGGGAGAAAAACCCATCTGGACTTATATAACTTACAGCCACCTGACTAACAAAGCTGCTATAGTTCTGCAGTGACTAGAAACCCAAGTGTTTTAGAAACTGAGTGTGTTGTGGGTGGAGAGACTGCCCAGTGGTTAGAGCACTGGATGCTCTTCTAAGGGACCCAGGATGGATTCTCAGCACCCACACAGCAGCTCACAAAGGTCTCTAATTTCAGTTCCTAGGGATCCTTCACCCTCTTCTGGCCTGTGGGGACACTGCATGCATATGACACACATACATGCAGGCAAAACCCACATATGCATAATTAAAAAAAAGAAACCCTGAATGTGGCCTAGGCTTATGCAATATATTGTATAAATTAATTTGCCCACATTGATAGAACTACATGGAAAATCTAAAGCCATAAAGCCTACAGAAGGAAGTGAGAATATCATCATGACCCGGAAAAAGGAAAAAGATGAATTAAACTTCATCAGAAATTCACCCTCTGTTCAATAAAAGACACTATTAAGGGGATGGTGTAGTGGCACACACCTGTCATTTCAGCACTTGAGAGGCTGAGGCAGGAGGATTATGAAGCCAGTATGGGCTATAAAGTGAAAGCCTATCTTTAAAAAGATACCATTAAGCCGATCGACAGGTAAGTCACAAATTCAGACAGCGTGTGTAAAGCAGCATGCAGTCACAGACCTTACCTAGGATGTATAGAGAACTCTTACAGGCCGTTACCACCTTCTCCCTTCACATATAATTCCCCACCAGTGAACATCCATTAGAAGGGTTCGAGTAAAGCCAGTGGTAACAGCAGACAGAGATGGGGCAGGGGAGAGAGGACCTGAAGATGGGGAAAGGGATGACCAGATGTTTATAACAAGTGTTGGCATAGTAAAATGTCAACTGTATTTACAGACTGGCAAGTGCATGCCAATCAAGATTGTAGGTATAGTGTTCACACCAGAATTCTCTTAACGTCTCCTTGTATAAAAGAAAAATATCAGCATCTTGTTTATGCACACTGTTGGAACACAGTCCAAGAATGGAGGTGTATGAGTGGATTGCTGAGTGCTTGTAAGAAAACTCCAAGAAACCAAGACAAGAGTCTTGTGACCTCTGTTTCTTTAAAACATGGAATTGTTCTTAGATTGTGCTTTCCTGCCCCTCCCAGGTGGAGTGGATAGGAGTGAGGTCACCTCAGATTGTTCATTACAACTGGCTATTGTTTGTTTATATGCCTCTATGGAGAAACATGTCTGCCGCGTGTGGTTTGCCCACCACACGCTGCTTGTCCTTGTGATTATACAGCTTTCTCATGTGACCCCTCTTAACTCTCAGACATCAATTGTCTGATGCTTTGAATAAAGGTGGCCATTGCGTGAGACTAGTCCGCCTCATTGATCGGCTCCATTCCCCACCCCACCCCCACCCCCAGACCCACTGCCTGGAGAGTGCTAAACAGCACACAAAAGTTGTTTCAAGTCTGACTAGATGTCATTGACTGTGGGTACATATAAGCTGGCTGCTTCTTAAGCTTTGAGCGGTGAGAAACACATACACACATACAAAACCCCCCAAACCCCAAATATTTCTCTCCACTTTCTATCAAAAAAGAAAGAAAGAAAGTAAGGAAAAAACCAAAACACAAAACCAAACAACAACAACAACAACGAAAACCACCAACCTTTTTCCTCTTCCTCTGCTTGCTTTTGGTTGAGTCTTGTCCTGCACTCCCATTCCCCAGGGATCCGGATGTGGCTCTCCCGGGATGCTGGCATCCAGAAGAGGGCGCTGTTGGTGTAGGAGGCGGTGTGTTCTCAGGAGAGTCTGGGCAGGACTTTAAACAGGACCCCTGCACAAAGACACTGGCTTTGAGATGAACTGACCAGCCCTCCTGGCAATAGATTGTCTTTACTGCCTTTTGTGTTTAATACCATTTATAGCTTAAAAATCGATTCTTATCTATTTCATAGAAATGGACGGCTTTTCCCTAAAGTTCTAGTCATGACAATTTTTAATCCAATCATTCAGACAACAATCAAAATTCTACATCCACTGCTTCTAACAAAATCTGTTAACTTTGTTGGATACCAAGGAAATTGCGCTTGTATTTTAAATTTACAAGTTTTCAAAGGACTCTCTAAACTCTCCTTAGACTGGACAGCTTTTAGACACTGTGTATGTCAGTGGCTACCCGCATTTCCCCACAGCTCAAAATCATCATTTTAGGATCACTGAGTCTTCCAGTCTGTTCTATATGAAATGTCCTCTCTCCTTCCTTAATATTGCTCTTTTTATCTGGACTTCAAGCCTGTTATTTATTTCATCTCAAATATGTGAAGAATTAGATTCTCAGCATCCTCTTCTCCATGGTTAATTACTCTAACTTCTTGAAGCCAGTTATCACAGACATGCTTTTGAGTTCCTCCACAGCCCCCTTAACTCCTCTTCACACATGCTCACTGGGTGAATGGCATCCTGGAGGATGACGTTAGGAAACAGAGGTTCTTGCACTCGCAGATAAATGGGGAGGGAGACAGGTGTGGCCTGGCCCTACAGACAGCCAAGAGGTCACCTAGGCTACTAACCACTTCAGTTTCTAGCCATCTGAGAAGAAAACCGGCTGTACATCTCTTCCTTTGAAGAGACAACATTTATGTTCAGCAGTCCTGGTTTCCCTAGTGCTGAATGCAAGGACCTCTGTGCTCCCAACAGGATGGTGCTTAAATGCCAGGACAACACACTTTCTTGTCATATAACAATACTGGCTTCTAAGAAATTTACAGGTATTCAAGATATGTAAGTCATTTTCCTAGATAGTTGTACCCACACTCCCTCATTCTAGAAATCATACTAACCATGCACTCTGTGGATCAACTGTTCTCTATAATATAGTAAAAGAAATGATGTTACATTTTGCAGACCCCTTGCTAAAATTCTGGTACCGGTCTCAACAGTATTTCCTCGATCACACTGTCTGGAGATACCATGGAACAAGAGACAATAAAGCTAGTTTTGGTTGAGTATTCTTTGCCCCAAATGTTTAGGGTAAGTTTTGCTTCAGATTTCAGGTTTTTAAAAAACTATTTTGGAATATCTATACAGCTCCAAGGGATCATGTCCACATGTGTGTAAACCATATGCTGAAAAAAGATCTAGAAAATGTAGCTATTACCATTGCTATTACATTTGCTAGTCTAGTGTCAGGAACCCAAGCTTAACCAGATTGGTTCCTTATGTGGCTAGTGTTGAAGGATGATGCCCCTCAGATAAGATAAACCCAATCAACCTGGTGACTGATTATACTACATTGGCACTGGTGTCAGGATCTTCTAAAAACCTCTCTGAATCTATCACCCTTCAGCCAAGACCCTGACCTAGTCTGATAATTTGCCGTAGTCTGGAGCACTATACAACCCCAGGCTTTACATTCTTTTCTACATGGAACTTCCTATTAGTTCTCTTTAATGAGTTCCTAGTTTCAACAGAGTTACCCACTTCCAACCCTTGTACAATTGTTCTTTTGCTGCCTCGAGGTCCAGAATGTTCTTTCTCTCCAGTTTCCATACCTTCAACACTTTGCTGTCCACATGCATGCACACATGAGATTTAGTTTAATTCTCTAGGTGGTTCATTTGGAAGTCAGTATGATACACTAACTTGGCTTCTGTGCTTGTTTACGTATTTGCTTGTTTGTTTTACAAATCTGCAGTCTCCCTGAACCTGGCACTATCATTCTCCAGATGCCTGTCTGGCCCATATTTGGTACACTCCTTCATGTTGGCTGCTGATTTGCAAGGCTGATGAGTGAGAATTCTGCCTTAGCATGTGTTTTATCAGATAATGAAGGGCAGGAAGGGAGACAGTCTTTATGAATGTCTACTTTGACTACCAGACACAGGGGAGAGTAGGTGGATGTCAGGCCAGGAAAAAGCTTCAAGCCGACACTGACAGTCTCTCAGGATGCTCTCTGAGACTCATGCTTCCACCTCCCAGAGAGCCCAGGAAACCCAGTACACACAGGACATTTTTTTTGAACTGCTCTTCAGCTGGGAAAAGCGCCTGTGGTTATTGAGTAGTTGCCCAGGGCAGCTCGGCCACCCTGGAGAACCAAGAAAGAGGGATGGGGATGTTGGGGGTGTTTTCTGAGACTTGCAAGCAATCACTTGAATGCTAAGGAAAAACTAAGTTGTTATGTTCACAGTAAATTTCCTCAATTAGAAATGTTACAACAAATTTGTCTGATGTTAATGGAAAGCACACTAAACACATACTCATAAAGCATCAAAGACATTGCAAAGGCGCTCTTTGACATCATAATTGGGGTTTGAAACATAAAGAAAATAAAGAGTGTTTAATCAACTAAGTAAGCTTTAGGAACTTTTAAAGCATGGTGACTGATAATGATGTATGACCTTTTTAATGGGCATAAACATTTCAATCCCTACTTGGATTTCAAGCCAATCTGATTCTCCAAGGGCTATGAAGAAAAGTTGAGTTGACTTCTGCCTTGTTACTAAGATGCTACATGAGCAGATATCACGGTATATGTTCTACCCATTGTAGGGAAGAATATGTAACTTGGGGTCCATGGTGAGTCCACAGACTAATAGAATGGCTTTAGGTGCTCTCTGAACAACCCAAATTACCCTAAAAAATGTGTACCTGGAATGGAATTTATAGTTTTTCTCAAAAATTACACCATCCTCATCCACAGATAGTAACAGGAAGTAGATGAGTGTTAGTAAGTGGGCTTTGCCGTGTTCAGGTTATGCATTTCAGCCAGCTTGATCTAAATTCACTTTATAAGTACAGAATCAGATGTGAACCTAATCTGTCTTCATTCCTCTCTACGGTTATTAGAGTGAACGATATGATACTGCTGTTTTTGTTATAAAGAAACTCTAATACTGACAAATGTATTCAACATGTTCTGTTTCATTTCTGGTGTTCAGGCACATCGTGCTAGCATAGAAGATTTTAGAAACGGAAAGTGGTGCCCCGTTATGCCAAAGGTCACACATGCGGGAGGGGCTTCCCAGCTCCTCCAGCAGAGGTCCCAGCAGCACAACCCAGGTCAGACAAGAGGTGTCGATATTCACACTGAGGACAAATGGAGCCAGGTCAATATAAATTAGTGTGGACACAAATCAGTAAATGAAGTGGAAGGCTATGAATAAATGTTAGGAATTATTACATGATAATAATCCCCCATCCAGCTCACTCCAGGGTCTCTTGATTTCTTGCATGCTAAGCAAAAATTGTACCATTGATCTATAGCTCAACCTTAACTCTCATCATTTGAGCTACAAAGAAATAGTTTTCCCCATCATCATGTAATTATATAGACCAGTTATTCACTTCACAAATTTCAAAGTGGGACGGGTTCTGCAACCAGCTGTCTGTCTTGGAAGGGCTAGGAAAGACAACTATTCTTTAAAAAGAATTCTTTTTTAATTTATTAAATTTAATTATTTAATTTAATTTATTCTTTAAAGAAAAACAGTATTCTTTAAAAAACAAAATGGGGCCAAAGGGTGAAAAAATTATCACAACAAGTCGTTCCTCAGGGCTTGGCACAGCGAATGGTCAATTAGTATTTGTGCAAATGGTCAGCATATTAAGACTCTCTAAGTAAAGGCTATGCACTCCTATACAATGTTTTCCAAAGGAGAACTAACGTAGACAGGCAACAAATACACAGATGTGTTCCCCTCGGACTCTCTGCTACTCACCTCAGCAGAGCTGTGGTACTGAATGAAGGTTGCGGAGATGGCATGGCTGAAGGGGTCCCCTGCCTTGGATACCATATCCTGCCTCACGAGAAGAGCCAGGTCCACTAACTGAAGAACAGAGCAACAAATAGGAAGTGACACAGCTGGAAAGAACCATTAATGCCACAGAAGAGGCAACCAGCAACATATTCAGAACGTTATTGATATTAATACAGCCATCCATTTTGGACATGGTGCACAGCCTCTCACTGACTGGCGACTGGACCAATTCACAATCACAAATGACAGGTTTGATTTTCTAATTTCATTTTGTTATCAACAAGGGAACAATTTAAATAGGCATTTCTGGACTGTCAGCCCTGGGACTCCAGGCTAGTCTAGGGGTTTCCATTCCCAAAATAGGCTAACAAGAGGCTGATCCTGTGGCCTGGACACCGTACCCAGGAGACCACACTTGGAATGCCATGATCCTACACCCGCATATCTCCAGAGATAAAATAGTCACAGACTTTGACAGTCACTTGTTTCAAAGATCAGAAACAAGCTCTTAAACAAGTCTGTTGAGGATGTAAGACTTCAACAATGAGAAAAATTGGGCATTCCATATACAGTTAGGATAAAGTTGAAGGAACAGACATTTTAAGTACATTTTTTTTTTGTTAACTCATCAAGAATTTCATACATGCCAACAATGTATTTAGCTCATATTCACTCGCAACTCTTCTAATTCCTCCCAGATCTATCCCCATCCTCCTCTTCTTTTTGGTTTTTAATAACCCCAGCTCAATTTGTGCTGACTATATACTCCTGGGGGCGGGGCCGCCCACTGGAGCATGTTAGCCCAACTGGAGACACAGCCTTAAAGAAAACTGGTTCTCCCTCCCTTAGAAGTTATCGTTGTCAAAAGCTCCTCAGGTAGGGGTGGGGCATGTGAGCTGAAATGTAGACTAGAAAGTCTGTGCAGGTCTAGAAACAGTATTCTTTAAAAAAACAAAATAACAGCAAAACAAAACCTTACAGTCCCCCCCTCCCCCCCAGAACTAGTGATACAAAGAAACATAGTCGAGCTAAATTCTAGAATATGATGTGTTTCAGAAGAACAATTATGCTGTTCTTATTCCAGTAGCAGGTGGAATAAAGAACTGACCATGAAGCCAGGAGGAGAAGTCAGCAGGAGTAGTTGGACTGACAGTTCAGACTCTTACCTGTGCTACTGTTTCATACGCTAAATACGCCAGAATTTCCATAGCTATAACATTGGGCTTTATCTCCATGCTGCCGCAGTCCAGCCAATCTCGAAATTTGGAAGCTTTTTTGGCTATTAATTAAAACAAAAGTGAACAGTTTTACTTTTTAATGTGCTTTAACCTTCACATGACTGTCAGAAATTGGAAATATTTCTCCTGAAACTGCATAGAAGAAATAACATTCATAGAAACAATGTTTGGGAAAGCTCTCTTAACATCTAAATTTTTTTAGTCTCAAGAAATCCAAGTTGGAAACCTTGGTTAAGAAGCAAAACCCTGGTTGCAAAAGTCCCTCAGGCACTTGGATCTCCCATCTCTCTAGGGTAGATGGCCCGGTACATCACACTCTCTCACCTCAGGTCTCTCGATGGTGGAGAACATGATACACCTTTTCTCTACTGTATTGCTCACAGTGCTCTACAGTATGTTACCATTGGCCAGAGTCTTAGTTATTATCACAGAAAAGCTGCTTTCTCCATGCAACTTTATTCTTGGGGAAATAAAATTCTGGAAGAAAAAGCTGTTATGAAGGAATACAGAGAAAGAAACTGCATTTCCAATCCTCAAAATGTGCCTACTACTAAAAGAGGCTCAAAATTGTGAATTGAGAATGAAACAAACCATGGCTGGCCTGAGATAACCTGTACTTATGTCTTTGCTGACTACAGAGATGTTAAAATTCTTAGGCCTAACTCTCCAAACCAAACTTACTGCAACCTGCCCTCACGGCCACAAAACTGAGCTGGCCTTGAAGTCTAGTCCTTGTCTTCCTGTCTGCTCTCCTATCATTCCTCTTCATTCACAGCAATCCTGACCATCTGGGCCGAAGGGAGACTTCTCACATCATTTATGGAAGTAACCATACATATTTCATGTATGCATAGATTTCTCAGACCATAGTTCTTTGCTGTTGGCAGAGAATATGCCTGAAGTTCCTGGATACCTAATTGTATCATGTAGATATGGAACCAAGCAGTACACAGACCTTTCATTAAATACCTGTAATTGGCCTGGTGATGTCGTATGCCTTTAATCCCAGCACTTGGGAGGCAGAGGCAGGAGGACCTCTGAGTTCGAGGCCAGCCTGGTCTACAGAGGGAATTTCAGGACAACCAACGCTACACAGAGAAATTTTGTCTTGAAAAACTAAAACCAAACAACAAAACAAAACAAAACCCCCAAACAAACAAAACCCAACATTGTAATTGTCCCAGTACTAAGCAGAACTGAATTTAACACAGAGCCTTACTTAGACATTACTAATTTATCTAGTAATTTAGAGGGAAAAGGTGGGTAGTAAAAATTTATCAAATCTGTAAGGGAATCTTAAAAAAAACCCACTGATTATCCTTTTGACTAATCTGGCCTTCTTGGTCTGTAAAAGTCTTAACTCAAAGCATGCTGTTTGGCTCTAGTCAGAATCTCATGCATTCCACACCCAGGAGTTTTCTTTAAATAAATCACAGAAGACATGCGGTCCTGCTATTGAAGCTCATGTCCAAAGCTGTCAAATGTGGCAGAGTTATGATAATCCACTTAAAGCTATCTCTCTACAGTGACTAGTCTTCACATACTCTGACAGGCAACATTCCACCTACTCAGCAAGCTGCAGCGGCTCACAAACGCTTGCTCAACATCTGTGGAATACTTCTGAAGTCCAAGTTAAGAGGCAGCTATCTGGAAGATCAGTAACATGGACCTTATTCCCCCATTTCCTCAGGAACACAGAAGCACACGAGACTACTCTAAGCAATTGATTTTTAAGATAAGAAAAGGATCATTATTAGTTTTCAGCCACATCTCCACCCTGAGTGAGAGAATTAGCAGTGTCTTTGTAAGACTCAGAATATAAAAATCTAAGTACTCACTGTATTCCCAGAAAATAAAATACCTGGTGCTAACATACTTACCATATCTATTTCTATAACAAATTCAAAAATGATCAAATATATATATATATTTAATAATATATACATAAATATTTAATCATACACACATATCTTGTTTGTTTGGTTTTTTTGAGACTTGTGTGTGTGTGTGTGTGTGTGTGTGTGTGTGTGTGTGTGTTGTCCTTGGCTGCCCTGGAACTAACTTTGTAGATCAGGCTGGCCTTGAACTCAGAGATCCTCTTGCCTCTGCCTCCTGAGTGCTAGGATAAAAGGCGTGTGCTACCACTGTCCAACAAAAATGTATTTCTTTAGTGAAATTCTGGGGTCCAGTCTTTATAACTTTTTACTATCTGTCTGTGTGGGGTATGGGCATCATGTGTACATGTGCCACAGTGTGCATGTGATCCCAGGGACTGCCATGAACAGATACTTAAGAAGGCATATGGCAGGTCACGGTTCCCATGTCCTGGTAATTCATCAGCAGACTGCAAGGTGCTCAGCACCCTGCCTGTGTAGGGCTGGTTTCTGGATGTGCTGGGCCGAGCTTTCTCAGCTTTGGTATTTCTGTCATAGAAGACAGGTTCTTCCACCCAGGGCTCATAATGAAGCTCCCATGGATACTATATGAGCAAATATTTTTAATGACAAAATTCTTTCTCCCTACAGAAAAGAAAATTATGCATAAAATATTGCTTAATCTGTAATTTTATCAGAAGGAGAAAATATTAAGTTTCATCTGCTATAGTTTTTTGTGCTCAATACACCGACAGAAAAGAAATAACAACATCTCATTCCCAATGAGAGATGCGTCACCAGACTAAGGCCATCAGTGCAGTGTGCGGCAGCACTCCATTTCTTCTTGTGAAGTCAGTTTAAAATATGACTCAAAAAATAGTTCAACTGCACTAAATGCTACTTTATGAGCTGGAGAGTTATGCTTATAAAATACTTGAATGCCGTATTTAAACCCCAAAATTACCATACAAAACCCTCTCATTTGCTGAAATTGCCATGATCTGAAGTGTCATTTACTTAATGCTTCACAGATGTCCGATGCCAAGTTGTTAGTCAGATTGGAAAACACATTTTGTTAGGAAACAACATCTTCCCAAACATGTTTTCTTACATTTTACTGATGTGCATGGGGCAGTGCTGTTTGAAATGTGTCATCTATTTGCACTTCATGATCTGAAATGCTGGTCTCATTTTCTTTTTCCAAATCAAATACTGGTTATCATGACCACACAATTGCTTTTCATTTACAGACATCATCATTTCTGTAACTTCTCAGATGAGGGTCATGAGCAACTTTGTCATATTTGTAAATGGACTTTTCATCACACTTTCTCTCTGACCTTTCCCCAAGAACCTTAGTCACTGCTGGGCTGTGGCGAGACAATCTAACCCACTGTTAGGGTCTTCCGCACTTTCGGGACTGCCGTCCAGTGACGGGAAGGCCCCGACTTTCCTGCTGTCACTCCTGTGGCTAGAGCACTGACTCACAGCTCTGGTCAGCACTTAGCACATGCTACAGTAGGAGGTTAAGGACAAAATGAAACACACTACTGAGATGTTACTTTGTGGTAACATGAGTGTGCATAAAGGGGAGGCTGGGGTTTATAATTGATACTGGGAGCTTTTAAATGTCATGACTATTAATGTTCACTATGGACCAGTACGGTCAGCAATACTGTACTTCAGTAAACATGACTAAGAAACTAGAAACCGAAGTAAGAATAATAGAAAAGAGTCGCTGTTCTGACCAGAGGCTGTGTGACTAACTCCATGGCTGTCTGCATGCACATGCTCTCAAATCTCCTAACGCGACTGACTGTTTAACAGTAGAACAGAGCAAAATCTTCAGGCTCCCCCAGGGCAGATGCCGCTTCTGTAACAATTTTAAGGATGCATCATATATTGAAGACATCGGTTTCTACAGAACAGAGAGCATGTCACAGTCTAGGCTATCTGTAACACAGTTCCTCCTTCACACACCCAGAAGTGAAGTTAAATGTGTACTCACAGAAACTTAGCTGCCGGCTTTCACAGAATTCTGCATATTGAGCTGAATCCATAGTTCGAGTCTGTCTTTCTGCTCTCTAATGGACAAATAAATAAATAAATAAATAACAATAATAAATAATAATAATAACAAAAACAAGTTTTTAAAGAAAATAGACTCTTAACATTAATTCCCAGAGTAGAAACTTAGGCTTCATTTATCATGCTCCACACCTTAATCTAAGAAAGCAGTTACGGATGGTGACAGACATGTAATATTCTGCATAACCATGACAAGCATTCGGAGCTGAACTGGGGCTGGAGCCTTGCCTCCATGGTAGAGTGTACTGTTCTTCCGGAGGACCTCAGTTTGGTTCCCAGCACACACCCTGGTGGCTCACAACCACCTGTAACTCCAGCTACCAGGGTTCTGAAGCACTCTTCTGGTCTCCATTGGCCCTGTATTCATGTACACACACTTGGGTACACATACACACACACACAATTGAAAATAAAAGACATACATTACGAAGTAAAAAATAGCAGTTGTAAGTTTCTTTCTTTTGGAAATAAAGCTTACAGTAATTTCTGCTCCTTTGTTATTGAAGCTAAAACTCAAGGACTTGATTACTTAGCCAGTACACAGACCATTTTCTGTTTATCCCATTCTTTTAAAACAAAAGCAAACTGCAGGGAGGACAGAGCAGACATCACAACCAAAGGGAACTCTCCTTGTCCGTCTGCTTTACAGTTGTGATGTGGCAACGCTAAACCAGGAGTCAAGGCCTGAAATCCATAGATCCCCCTCAGAACACAGTGCCAGAGTTAACAAAGTCAATCCTCTCGATTACAAAGGAAAGAAGGAGAAAGGTAAACACAACACAACTCCTTTAATCTGAGTCTCTGGATGATTCACAGCTCGGGCTGGCTGCACTCGTGGCTTTTTTGATTCAGTCCAGCAAATGTTTGCTCCTACACTGTCTCACAGAGGTAGCATAATTACACTTCGCCCACGGTTCGGTGGCAAAGGCTACGACCGCTTCCACTTCCTTGGTAAGGGGAGCAGGTTGGATGAGGCAGCCTGGTGCTTCTTGGAAGGGACATCTGGCCAGTAAAGGGAAAAAATTCCCTGAGATTTACATTTTTTTCTGCAGTGGAAGGACTTTCTGCAAATGTTCTTTCTCATAGCTGTGGGTGCACTCAAGAATGATGTTTGTAATGGCCACATTACTTTTTTTTTCTTGTCTGATTTGAGCTGAATAATCAGTACACAGGTTTGTTACCAGATGTACTGTTCAGCACAGAAAAGACAGAAGAGGTAGAGTGAGGAAAAAGTGACCACCTAGGGTGGGGTTCCTTGAGAGCATTGTTCTTCTTGACTCCTTCTTCCCCTCTTCTCTTCACCTCCTGACTTCCCACCTCCTTTCTTCCTTTCCTTCCTTTCTCTCCAACCAAATAGCCTCACAAACATGTGAACACAAATCCAGACTTCTCTTGATTATCTACCTGCTTGGCTCAAGTGTCACTTCTGAGCAGACATAAGCAAGGATTATACACAGGTAGTATGCACGCGCGCGCGCGCGCACACACACACACACACACACACACACACACACACACACACACACACACACACACACAGAGGCCTACAGGTGATTTAGTTCCTCATATCTACCTATTTATTCATGTGCAGTGCGTGTACAGCCAACAACTTTGGGTGTTGGGCCTCAGGCATCTTCCCTCTTTAGTGTTGGACAGCATCCCTGGGACCTTCCTCACACAGTCCAGGCTGGCTTGCCCAGGAGCTTCCAGGGTTTGCCTGTTGCTGTCTCCCACCCTCCCATCCTGCCCTTGCTGGAATTACTGGCACACGCCACCAGGCCCAGTGTTGTACTTGATTTGCACGAATGTCCTCAGGCCTGGGTAGCAGTAATCTACCAAATGAGCCGTCCCCCTAGCCACTGGCCTCTTGTTTTAACGTGGCTGATATGACTCAGTAACTATTTGCCGATGGAAAATCCAAAGCAAACTCGGGAGTGTTTAGGTTCTGAACAAGGCCAGGGGGTTACTGACGTGTTCATTTAAGAAATACCCGCCTGGTGGCGCACACCTTTAATCCCAGCACTGGGGAGGCAGAGGAAGGCGGATCTCTGTGAGTTCGAGGACAGCCTGGTCTACAGAGTGAGATCCAGTACAGTCAGGGCTGTTACACAGGGAAACCCTGTCTCAAAAAACAGAATCTCCACAATGATAACCCTGCATCATTCTTATGTATTTATGTAGATGTGTGCATGCATGTTTGTATGATTACAGTGAGAACCTCTCAGGGGTGTGTGTGTGTGTGTGTGTGTGTGTGTGTGTGTGTGTGTGTGTGTGTATGTATGCGTGCGCGCGTGCCGCACGATTACAATGAGAACCTCTAGGTCTGAATATCTAGATCCTAGAAAAATACCTGACACATAGTAAATAAGCAATGAACCAATGCCACCATTTTATTCAACAGGGCAGGTAACATAGCCAGCTCTCAGATAGCTGTGACTATCTGCTACCCTGAAAGCAGCCACCACATTCCCCCAACACAGGACTAGACCGAAAGCACTTAGACAAAGACACACTGTCTTAAAGGAACTCCTAATACCTTTCTTCTACTGAGCTGGGCAATCAAGATTTGGCTTCAGCATACATGCTAAGATAGTTGGTGTGTCTGCAATTAGGAGTTTTAGCCTTTTAAAGTGAGGAGAACTTATCCTGAGAGATTAAGGTTGCCAGGGTGGCCAGCTTTAATTAAATGAGGTGTGTGGCAGTTGGGAGACTTTGTCCTGCAAAGCCTATCATCTGAGGCCATTTTAAAGAGACTCGCGACACGTGAAGGGCTTTACGTTATGACAGCTAGCTCCTCTGCTTTCCGACACCCTGGACACCCTCGCCAGTGCCTTTCCTTCAGTGCTGTCCCTCTCAGTCCCTCTTAGTCCCTCTCAGTTCCTGTAGCACAGAAGCAGCACCCTTTGATCTGAGCAGCATCAGGAAGCTGGCCCTAGGGCACTCACAGGAAGCCACTTACTCTGTGCCTAGCACACAGGAAACACTCAGTGCAGGGTGGCTGATTGCAGTAAAGATTTATTGGCATGGTGTGTTAGAGCTACTGGCAGCTTAAAGTGCATCCTTTTCAAACCTCTTCATTTTAAAGATAAGGAACTGAGGTTAGAAGAGACGCCATTTGCCCGGAGCCTGTGTATTTATATTACAAAAGCTTATTCTAGACTATACTACATTTTTTACTCCAATGTCCTTGTGGGATGATCTATGACCAGGAATTTTAAGAATTATGACCAAATTGTATGAATTCCAGTCAGAGTAAGAAGATTTGAAAATGAAGTTCTACTTAAAAGAATCAAGAGACTGTCTCTATATTAAACACTCACGGCTCCTGTCTTCCGTGGTGCCCTAATTCCACCCCCTGCTGCTTCCCTTCAGATGCCAGGACATTCTACAGTGAACACTGCTGGGCCTTTTCTAATCTGGGCACCGAATACCGTCTGGGAAAAGAACTCCCCAGCTTTGTACAATGACGTGGTTTAATGACAGTGTCTTCTCTACACAGAAAAAACCACCTTGGAGATAAAAGTAAGTCAACAGAGACACAGCTGGAAGGGAGGTTAGGCTCCCGAGAGCCAGTCGGGTGCACAGGTTTCCCAGAGAGGGGTCTGTGTGCACCGTGTGCACCATGGCGGGAGGTGTGCTCCCTTCATGGTCGGGCTTCCTCTGAACACAACGCTGAACTGCAAGTTTGATTTGAAAAGTGTCTCTCTAAAAGGGAGTTCTCAAATTCACCTGATCATTCAATATGATCATGAAAGTGGAATTTGAAAGAAGCCTGTTTTGCCTGGGTATGCTCACACATGCCTGTGATCCCAGTGCTTTGTGAGGCTGAGGTAGGAGGATCACAAATTTGAGTAGTGTAAGATCCTCTCTCAAAAAACTAAGTGAGCAACTACCCAGTCCTCACCAAAGCAAAGCAAAGCAAACCTTGATGTTTTCAGAATATTAGAAGCACAAATCCCCGAAGTGAGCATTGATGAACAATGGTCGCTGGTTCGGATCACCATTTCTCCACATGGGCATGCTCATGTTACACAATGCTCTTTTTAGCTCAGATAGTCACATGAGCACAAGGCCATCTGCAGATGACTCAAGCTCTGTATCCTCAAGGCCAGTTCCACATACGGCCCAATTTCCTTGGGTATCAAACAACATTGATCTCCAACATTCAGAAAAATGTACAACAAACATACTTTTCCTCCAATTAAAGCTTGTGGTATTATTATACAACAAACTAAGAGCCTATTTGGAAAGTACTGCTTTTCAAGTTACTATTGCTAGAGTCTTCTAAGCATCTGATTTTATACACACACACACACACACACACACACACACACACACACAGAGAGAGAGAGATAATGTATGTATATGGTAATAGGGAATGGTTATGTTAGTAACCACCCATTTCACCACCAAGAAGTTACAGCCCATCCTGTTTATTGCAGGATAAACTGAAGGCAGATTCCCATGCCAGATGGGGTCATTTTCTGGATCCTACCTAAGTGAAAACAGGAAAGCAAATATCTGCATCCAAGCAGTACTATGCAGA
>CABHPR010133665.1:0-16638 GCA_902168415.1 Peromyscus melanophrys
GGGGGGGGTGTAATTAGAATGAGCAACAGTACCCCTTTAAGTGGGGGACAGATTAAGGGTCTGCCACATTGAGATGCCTCGCTAGCCATTTTTAGGGGCTGTAGGGTAAAAATGCCTGCTAACTTTTTATATCAAAACTCTGCTGCTGGCCCTTTTATTGCTGATATAATACCCGTGGGCTAATTTAATCAGTTGCTGCATTTAATTTCTTGCGCCCTCCAGTGGACTAAGTGTTCATAGCACTCTGAGACTTCATATCCTGGAATCCTAATTCCAAGGTGATGGTATTGGGCCATGCAGGTGGGAGAATTGGGGCCTCACCAGACCCTGAGTCTGCCTGGTGGAGTCTTTACCTTCCACTTCCCAGTCTCCAGAACTGATGAAAGTGCCATGTGAGCTGCCCAGTTTATAGTATTCCACTGTAGCCGTCTAGATGGCGGAGACAGCTGCTTCACGACCTCCTCCCCTGTCTGTTTCTTACAACTCCATTGTAACAACAGCAGGAAGGACCTGCCTTTATTGGTATCACCAAGAAATAACTCAGAATGCTAGGTTAACTCGCCAGTCCCAGTGTGATGGATGACACGGTCTCATCTGCAAGTCTTAGCAGACTTTGGGCTCCCCAGGCTGCCTTCTACACTTGTCCCCCCTTGTCCTGGCAGGAGGTACTCATTTGGAATTTTGAGATGATAGAAAAATGGGGTTTTAATGATGCCAGATGGCTGAAGATTCCAGGAGGACAGAGTCAGACTTAACTGCTCCTATGGCTTGAGAGACTTCAGATAGCTTCTGAGTCAAAGCGGTGTGGTAATGTAGAGTGGGGTCTGAGTGGAGCGGTGACATTATGATCCATTGCCACTCCGCCGGAAGGCAGTGTCTGATTTCAGTCCTGCCCGGTATCTTCCGGCTTTCTGTGCGCTTCTCAGCATTCTGGACCTACGCCATAAGAGCCCCCTTTTCTTCTTCCCTCTTCTGCTCCTCCTCTTTTAAAAAAGACTAGCTTTTCTTTTGATTTCTTTTCAGTTCACAGCTCAGGTTCAGATTCATTGGCCCCTCGGTTAGTTTGGCTGTGGCATTTGTTACCAACCTCCTAAGTACGGTTCATCCTTTGCACTGAGGCGTTTTCTTTCCATGGTTTCTAAAAACTTGAATTACTGTGATTCGACGCTTATTTATCTGTTGTTTGTGGTCTCCAGATAAAAGGAGACCCCTCTCTGACAAGTAACTCTATAGAGAAATATGTGGTTGGCTTGAGTCTTAAAGGTCCTTACGCCAGGAATGAATTAAAAACCTGGAGTCAGGAGGATGGTTGCACTTTGAGAGAGTGTGTGGTGTGAAGCAATCCAAGTAGAGTAGAGAAGGGTCAGAGACAGCTGGATCTGAACTAGACTGGGGTGAGCTTTGTCACGCTGAATTTTTAAATTTTATCTTGTGAAAATGAAACATTTGGCAGGTGTAAAATGGAGAAGCTGAAATTTGCATTTTAGATTGCCACTTTGGCAGCAGTGTGAAAGAAAAGTGTAAAGCGGGGAAGGGCGCTCGGAATGAGGGAGAGTCGCTAGGGAGTTAGTGTAGTGCTCTGAGACAGCCGGCCGAGAGGACGCTCTGAACGGTTGGGACGGTGAGGAGGCGATAGAACGAATGTACAGTGCTGTGTTCCTCATGTGGCAGAGGATGTGTGGAGCAGCCTAGGCGCTCTGCTCTTTTCACCTGATCCAGCCCAGCCCCAGGCTGTGGTGGCAGAGAAAAGGAGCCCGCTTCAGCTGGACTGAAATACCCATGGCAGTTGAGGGCGTAAGTCTAGAGTTCAGGAGAAGAGCATGCTGGGATTCAGAGTGCACAGAGACTGTAAACCAGTAGCCTCTAAAATGGAGTGTGTCAACACTGCTTTGGGGGTGTTACAATTCAAATATTTGGATTTTATTTAATTTCTATTTCATCCTTCCAATTTTTATACCCTATAACTAATAAAGCATTTTTGTATACATGCATAATTTGTAAATATATATGTATGAGAGTATGTTAAAAATATCTTTTTTTTTAATCTTTGATGAGTGACCAAATGTGGAAATGTGTGAGGTTTTTTTTTTTATTTATTTTTGTTGTTGTTGTTGTTTTTCAAGACAGGGTTTCTCTGTGTAGCTTTGTGCCTTTCTAGGAACTCGCTTTGTAGACTAGGCTGGCCTCGAACTCACAGAGATCCGCCTGCCTCTGCCTCCCGAGTGCTGGGATTAAAGGCATGTGCCACCACCACCCAGCAGAAATGTCTGGTTTAAACTGGTTGTGAGCCAGTGGTTACTTTTGAGCATTTTCTTGCATGCCCTATAACCTGGAGCTCTTCATTAAAGTCATATATCGATTGATGCTATCTCCAGAGATTGTTGTTTAGTGAGGGTTCTGAAAAGCCTGTCTTTTAGTTCCAACTCAAGTGACTTCTGATACTTTGGACAGGTTTGGAAACCACTGGTTAAAATTACAGAAAACATGTTGAATAGAAAGAGAGCGCCTGTTCAAATGATACTTTTCTCATTCTAAAAGTCCAGGTATGGCAGTGCACATTCATTTTTATTTTAGCCAGCACTGTGGCTGTATATACAATGGCTGTGTTGTAAATAGAGCAGATGTTGTCAGTATAGAATTGATGATCTCCACTATTTTAAAATTCACACTAAGAGCTCAGGCGACTGAATGTTTTTACTCCATTTAGCACAATTTCTTTCTTCTACATCTATGTACATTATACCAACTTATTTTTATGTTAGCCAAGTGCTTGGATATAGAATTTTCCTTAAGCATATAAAATTCTGCATACATAAATCTACCAAAACAATGAACTTGGGAGCCTTAGTATATAGTGAGTTATGATATAAAGTATCCTCCAGATTCAAGGGGAAGAGATGATAAGAACATCTAACATCTGTCATCTATTAATTAAAATGTACGGAACTATGAGTGCAATATGAATGCCGGAAGAGATCATGTGGTAGAACTTTAGGGGTTATTTATTATGGGTTGAATTGTGCCCCCATACAACTCCACCCTCCAGTCCTTAAGAGTGTGAGTGCAAGTGATACTGGTGATATTGGAATCAAGCCGATAGGTAAACCCCAGTCTGCCCCAGTCAGCTGCAACTGGGTGGTGAGAGGAGAAAATTTAGACACATACGAAGGAAAGACTATATGGACAATGTGACAGTGAGCACCCACAAGCCAAGCAGAGAGGCCCGTGAGTGCCTGAGGCTTCATGGGATCTCAAGATGCCAACTCCTGTATTTGGGGCACCGAGACTCCAGTTACGACAAAACACATTTCTACTGATGTGCGTCTCTAGACCTGTTGTATTTGTTAAGGCGGCTGTGGCAAACTGGTTGATAGTGAGGCCGTTAGCTTTGGAGTGGCGCTGCTGAAGAACAGACAGGTGGGCTTTCAAACCCTAAAGGAACCAGAGCAGTTGGTGTTCAGTGTGTAACTACAGCTAGCATTTTCTACCTCCGTGAAACTTGTAAGTTTGCCTAAGCGTGGCTAGTGGTAGGTAGTATTGGCATTCATTTAAGCCTGGCTTATTTGTTCTCAGTGTGATGGTAACTTTCCAGTATGGCCCACGGTATATTTGGAGGTCTGTTGGTTTTGGAAGATCAGGTGTGGCACTGCAGTGAAGCTGAGCTGACTGTTAAAACAGTCATTTGATTGCGCTCATCCTACATTCCTCCAAATCACAGATTCTAGTGAATGAGCTGGCTTTCAGGAATCCTGATGTGTGAAATCCAGCCACTGTTTTCATTCTAGACACAGCCACCCTAGTCTGTATTCCTTTGCATTATTTAGATTACTAATCCCTGTTGGCACTTTGGGCTTATTGTAGTTTTGTCTGTAAAGGACTATTGTATTGTATCCTTCTGCAACTTGGTTTTTAGTTCAGAGATAAGTTGCTGATTCACAGAATCTGCCTATTTCCATTGTATGAGCATGCCCCTTGAATTTCCTCTTTGGCATTTAAGTTGTTCATGGTTTGGGGTGCTGTGAACATTGCTGCAGCACACATCTTTCTATGCACCCCTTGTGGGCCTGTGCCAGAATTGGACTGTTGCAAATTTGTCTAATAGGTTTTCTGTACACTGTAATAGTTTCTCTGCCAACACAGCCAGATCAAGCCAAATTGAAAAAGTAAAAGAACAGGTTTATTTGAGCAAAGCAACTCCTGGGTGAGATCTCCAGCCCCAGAGATTGAGGCAGGAGAAGTCACACTCCTGAACTGAAGCAGGGAGCTCATATCGCCTGTAGGCAAGACATGTCTGCCACAAGATGGGTTTGTGCCCAGGTATGATCAAAAGCTGGAGTGCTTAGGACTTGGGCAGCTGGCAACTTCAGGGGAGGAGCTAAGAATGTGGAACTGGGCTTTTTGGTGCCTTCCCTTTGTTCAGTCTCTGAGAGGGTGTGGTTTGGAGAGAGAGACAGGAATGGGACTTTCCTGATGCAGCAGGAGTGAGCTGGAGGTTCCAACCGAACACTGTCCATCTCTGATGATTACCAGTGAATCTGAGCAGAGCATACTTTATGTTACAGACTTAACTATGTAAGTTTCCTCTTCTGTAGAAAGCCTTGCTATAGAAGTCCAGTGAAAAGCCAGAAATTCTTCACTAGTTTTAACAGAAAGAATAACACAGATATCTACTAATAGAGGAACTAGTGAAGCAAAGGGAACTATATAAAGAACACAGAGGTAGAAGGTACAGGTAGCAGCCACTTAACCATGGCATTGAGAAAGAGACCATTCCTGGGAAGGTAAAGATTCAGACCTAGTTGAAACTGGCAGAGGCCGCTGAAGCTATCCCTTTAAGGAATGCTGGAAATTGACCCCCTGCTGGTGGAAGTAACCTGAACTTGGACGTCACTGGAAGCCTCCAAGGCTGTGCTGAATAAGTCACACAAAATGGCCTGGGGATACAGTGCCTGGGGAAGCTTCCCTAACAAAGGTGACACTTTGTCAGCACTGTGGACTGTTGAAAATGGAAGGGTGCAGCCGGAGGAACCCCACCACCCCCCCCCCCACCACCCCCACCCCACTTATCTCCATGACATAGTTTGCATAGGTAGACCCATTTTTATTCAATCTATTGTATATGCATGCATATGTGGTGTGTGTATGAAATGTGCGTGTGTAGCACATCTGTGTCATGGCACATGGAAAATTGGAGGACAGCTTTCAGGACTCAGTTCTCTCCTTCACTGTGGGCTCTGAGGATCAAACTCAGGTTGTCAGCTTTCACAGCAAGTGTCTTATGCGCTGAGCCCTCTCACCAGCCCCACCTCCTGCCTATATTTTTTAATTAACTTCTGTTTTCTATTTATAGAACGTACTCTTAAAAACACAGACAGACAGAATGGTCAGACAAATCTGAAGTACCTTCCTCCTGATCCTAAATTATTTTTTACTTGTTTTCTAATACAGCAGGGGTTACCTTTAAATTTTTGCATATTTCTCTGTCAGGTAATGCTAGTTTATCTTTATATTCAAGTACCTTCAGGATTCCTGGTGCCACAAACAGCACACAGACAGTTGTATTGCACAAGTCCAGCACACTTAATGATAGGTGGGAAGAACCTACCGCTGTCCTGTGATAGCAAGGAATGTGTATGCTCTACACACTGCCTTAATATAAAAGGTAGATGCCGTGGAGACTGTTACAAGTAAAGCTAGAAATCAGAGCTGTTAGATTTTTGGTAAGCAGGCTGGCCCCTAAATACTTCAGTAGAACAGCAGATGAAATGTCCTGGCTATCGTGGGTATTGAGAACGTGTGAAAAGCATAATTGCCATAGTAGATGGCTGCGTCTTTGGGAAGGAAGTCACCTGAGCAAAGACAAATTGACCAATGTAACTTCTTCTGCTTGTCTCAAAGAGATAACAGATGGCTGGTGAACAAAGCCTAGAGCAGTGACTTAGACGATGGCTAACACATCTGTCTATCTCCTCTACAGCATCGGTGTGGACCACAGCTGGCTTCTTTTCATAATAAATAAAAGCATTAGCTAGAAAATGTCAAATTATATGAAGCATGTTCTGTTTACTAAGGAAGTTAAATACTTGAGAAATTTCCCAACCTTTATGATTAGACAGTTGTCTTTTATGACACCATAATTAGCCAGAATACATTTCAATAACCAATACATTGTTGTATTTTACTGATTTTAATGGGAGATGCCAACCAATGTTGTTATGTCTGAATAACTCAAACTTTATATTTCTGTAAAATGAATTTGAAGTAAGTGCAGACGTTGAAGTGACAGATTCTTTGTTTGACTGAGCGTAATTCATTTGTTTTGGTAACAAGTTCAGTTACTTTATACCAACTTACCCCTCTTGTCTTACTGATGCTTAACAGCTTGCAGTGACCTGCACAGGAAAGTCAGATTCTGCACTGCTCAGGTTCCTAAAGAATCACAGCGTTGTAGAGCCCAGTGCCTATGCTGTGACCACCAGGGAGAATTGTCACCATTACCTACCCAGTCCTGCATATTGTTAGAAAAATAAAGATGTTCATGGAATATAATTTCTGCCATAGTGGAGAAATATGTATCTGGAGCCTAAATTGTAACGTAGGATTCCCTTTTGTCCTTGTTACTTTTAGTGTGTGTGTGGGGGGGTCAGTCAGTCATTGCATGCATGTGGATGTTAGGGGACAACCTGTCCTGTTAGGGATCGAATTTAGTCCTCAGACTTAACACCTTTACCCACTGAGCCACCTCGCCAGCCAAAATGCATTTGTCTTTAATAAAACATTATAAAAGATGATTATGTGGAAATGGTGCATTAATTAATATGCATGTAATGGCTGAAGGAGGCATCTCTGGGAACGGTCTGGCCATCTTTTAAAGCAGTGAATCTATGAAAGATAAAGTCAGAGTTCCTAGATGTGCATTTACAGTAAGCGTTCAAATAAAAGACAGTTTTCCACCTTGTTTTTCTGTCCTCCAGTTCTTTTATAGTTCCTTCCTCTGTCTTTTTTCCCTTCTAATTCTTGCTGGTTTCTTCTTCTCTTGGATAGCAATAATCCACCACTCCTGTTCCCCCTTGTGCAGTGACATCTTCCCGCTCTGTAGTCAGACTTGCCCTGGAAGTTTCTATGAAATGACTCATAACCTGGTGTGATGTGGCGATCAGGGAATAGGAGACTGATCTGAGTTCAAGGCCATCCAGAGCTACACAGGGAGGCCCTGTCTCCAGACTTCTAGGTGTGCATTAGGTCTAAGAAAGCTGTAAGAGCATGATGCTAACCAGACTAGGTCTTTCCGATCTTCTTTGCTTGTCTCTCACATACACAGTATGATGGAATATAAACTGTCCTCAGAAATACACCTGTAAGAATCCTAAAGTTGTTTTCCTCTGACTTGTAGTTAATGTAGCTGTGTGTGTGTGTGTGTGTGTGTGTGTGTGTGTGTGTGTGTGTGTGTGTGTGTGTGACATTTATCAAGGAAGGGGTCACCAGTCCTTGGCCACGGCCTTCCTCATGGTTACCAGCATGTTGCTCAGCTCCTCCTGCTTCCTCTTGGTGTAGATGTGCGTGTCCACGCTCTTCTTGATGAACTTGAGCATATGCTTGTCTTTAGACACCTTGAGCAGCCATAGCTCTGCTCATAGGACACGAAACCACACTCATCCCGAAGGAACTTGGTGTGTTTGGTGAGGTGTACATGGTGCTGGCTGAGTGCATCTGCTTGCTGACATTCTCTGTCACCTTGTGGCCCTTGTTGAGGCCCACGGCCATGGGGTGATGCAGGGCCATGGCTGCTATTCTCCAATGGCAACTACAAGAAGCTAATGTAAGTTTTTATACATAAATGTTTTTCTTTTCTAACACACTTTTTATTTATTCTTCTCTCATTTATTACGTCCCTTCTACAGTTTCCCTCCCTCTGCTCCTCTCAATCTACGCTCCCCACCTCCCTCTCCCCCAGATCCACTGCTCCTCTGTTTCTCTTCCGAAAAGAGCAGGCCTTCCAGGGATATCAACCAAACTCGGAATAACAAGTTACCATAAGACTAGACATAAACCCTCATATTAAGACTGGATGATGCAGTCCAGTAGGAAGAAAAGGGTCCTAAAAGCAGATGAAAAAGTCATAGATCCCCCTACTGTCATTGTTGGGAGTCCCACAAAAAACCCAAGCTAAATAACCACAAAACAGATGTAGAGGACTTAGCAAAGACTCATGCAGGCTCCATGACTGTTACTTCAATCTCTGTGAGCCCCTATTAGCCCTGCTTAGTTAATTCTGTGGGCCGAATTCTCATGATGTTCTTGACCCCTCTGGCTCCTACAGTCCTTCCTATCCATCTTCCATGGGCTTCCCCAAGTTCCATTCCACCTAATGTTTGGCTGTGGGTTGCTGCATCTGCTCCCATAAAGAGGCTGGGTGAAGCCTCTCTGATGATGATTGGGCTAGGCACCGATCTATGAGTATAGTAAAATATCATTTCATTGACTCAGCTCTCCAATAAAAAGATACAAACTATGGTGGTTTGAAAGAAAATGACCACCAAAGGGAGTGGCACTATTAGGAGGTGTGGCTTTATTGGAGTAGGTGTCGTGTTGTTGGAGAAAGTGTGTCACTGTGGAGGCGGACTGTGAAGTCTCATATATGCTCAAGCTGCATCCAGTGTCTCAGACCACTTCCTGTGAGTTAAGATGTAGGACACTCCACCATTTCTCCAGCACCATGTCTGTCTGCACACCACCATGTTGTACCATGAAAATGGACTAAACCTTTGAAAATGTAAGCCATCCCAATTAAATGTTTTTCCTCTATAAGAATTGCTGTGATCATCTCTTCACAGCAATAGAAACCCTAACTAAGAAACTGGTACCAGGGACTGGGGTATTATTGTAACAGACCTGACCATGCTTTTGTTTGAAGGAATATGGACCTTGGGAAAGTGAGTTAGAAAAGCAGTTGAATGCATTAAGTGCTGCTTAATGGGCCACCCTAGTAGGAAAATGGAAGATGTCGTGCTGAGTGTGATTTGAACTGTGGATGCCTGGATGAAGAGCTCCCAGATGAGAATATTAATATGTGGCCTAGAGATTGTTCTTGAGATTTTGGTGAAGAAAGTGGCTGCTTTTTGCCTTTGTCCAAAGAGTCTGCCTGCGGCTAAAGTGGAGAGATTTGTATTAATTCCATTGATGGGAATCTCAAAACAGCCTAGTATAGACTCTGTCATGTGGTTATTAGTGGTAACTCTAAAGAAGATTTATAATGAAAAGCAGCAAGCCAGTAGTCAGCTCTCCTCCATGGCCTCTGCATCAGCTCCTGCCTCCAGGTTCCAGCCCTGCTTAAGTTCCTCTTCTGACTTCCTTCAGTGATGGACTGTGATCTGGAAGTGTAAGCCAAATAAACCCTTTGCTCCCAACTTGCTTTTTGGTCATCATGTTTCACCACAGCAATAGAAACCCTAACTAAGACACACAGAATGGATGTGAAAACAAATTCATCCTTCTGCTGCATACAAGACACACACCACACACCTCAGTGTCAGAGATAGACATTGCCTTGGAGTAAAAAGTTGGAAAAAGATTTTCCAATCCAATGGACCCAAAAAGCAAGCTGATGTAACCATTCTAGTATCTAACAAAACAGACTCCAAACCAAAATTAATCAAAAGAGATGGGACTCATTAAAGTAAAAATCTACCCAAGGTGACATTTCAGTTCTTAACATCTATGCCTCAAATGTAAGGGCACTCATGAAGAAACATTACTAAAGCTTAAAACACACACTGATCCCCTACATTGATAGTGGGAGACTTCAGTACCGTATTCTGTCCAATAGAGGTCATCCAGACAACTAAACAGAAGTACTGGAGCTAACGGATCTTATGAATCAAATGGACCTAACAGATAGCTACAGAACATTTCACCCAAACCTTTTCTATCACATTCTATCATATTCTATCAGATTTCCACACCCACACATGAGAGTCACTCATGCATTTGCGTAAATAGAATATTTATAGCAGAAAACAGACCTTGAAATGGTTTTCCAATCAAGAAGAACCCACACGCTTTTATTTGTTACATGGTCAGGGCTTCTCTCTAAACCAGCGGTTCTCAAGCTGTGGATTGTCAGTGACCCCTTTTAGGGTCAAATGATCCTTTCATAGGGGTCACCTTAGACCATCAGAAATATCAGATATTTATATTACTATTTATAACAGTAGCAAAATTACAATTATGAAGTATCAACAAAAATAATTTTGTGGTTGGGGGTCACCACAACATGAGGAAGTGTATTAAAGGGTCGCAGCATTAGGAAGGTTGAGAACTACTTCCTATGATTTGGGTAAATGTTGCATTTCAGATAATGACTTAGTTGTTTTCTGATGGGCAGGTAGCAATGATAAGTCTTAGTCTTAAAGTTTAAAGTGACTTTCCATGGGTATTGTTGCAAACAGAAGCAGTATTAATCTAGTCAGATACATGCTTTAACATCCACTAACCTACTGTTCCTTGGTCTCCTGCTGTAAGTCCATTGTGTGGCAGATGTGTCCAGGATTGCCATGGTAACTACAAAGTAGGGGGACATTCTCAAACAGCACACACAGGATGTGTGTCTGTCCACCTCAGATGCTGCAGCACCTAGTTTTGAAAGCCACAGTAGTAGTGGCTTAAGCACATGGGTGTGTGGCTTTGTGAAGTCAATGATATGGCGGTTACCTTGTGATCAGGATCTTTTACAGGAAACCACAAACAAGTGCCGTGAAACATGTACCATAGTGAGTGTGTGCAAATCAGGTCTCAGACTCAGCAGCAAGCACCTCTGCCCACTGCGTCATCCAGCCATCCTATGTATTTATCCAGTTCTTTGTTGATAGGCCGTGGATGTTTTGTTTGCTTTTATTTGTTAATCAACATGCAGAGTACCCGATTTCCCTGTAACATTCTCTCCTGTACTTAGTCTGGGTCGGTCATTCCCTACTTCACTCAGTCCTCTACATCTCCTCAGCCCCCTCAGCCCATGGATGAGCTTCCACTCCTGGTATTTTGCGTTCCACTTTCATACTTCATGTGTTTTACTGTCTTCCCACCACCTCCCTCTAAACCTTTACCCCTGTGTTCATGGGCTCCTTTCTAGATTCCTGCTCTCTAATCATGCTCACTCCACATAATTAAGTTAGGATCCCCGTGTGAGAGAACATGTCGTATTTGCCTTTCTTAGCCTGGTTTACCTTACTTGATATATTTTCCAGTTCCATCCATTTTCCTGTCAATTTCATAATTTTGTTTTCCTTTAGAGCTGGATAAAATTACGTCATGTGTATGTACCACATTTTCATTATCCATTTATCTGTTGATGGACAGCTAGGCTGATTAAATTTCCTTGCTATTATGACTAGAGCACCAGTAAACAAGGCCATGCAAGTATCTCTGTGATAGGACATAAAGTCCTTTTGAAATATGCCAAGAGTGGTATAGCCGGATCATATGGCAGCCACTTTATCTTTAGTTTTTGAAAACCTCTGTAATGGCTGAACCGGTTTACACTCCCACCATGTAAGAGTTCCTTTCCCTCTGTCCTCTCCAGTGTGGGTTTGTTTTCTTGGTAGTATAGGTGTGTTTTGTTATGTTTCCTTTCTATTATAACAGTACCAGAGTAAATATCTTGGCTGTGTCTCTGGACAGTTTAGCAGTTCCTGTAAATACATGCTAGAAGTACAGTTGTTCTATGAAGATTACTAATGTTTTAGTCTTTGAGAAATATCTGAGCTAGATATGGTGGTGCACACCTATATGTAAATTCCAGCGCTTGGGAGGGGGAGGAAGGGGAATCAGGAGTTCAAGGCCACCTTTCTTCAGCCAGATAACAAGTTTGAGGTCATCCTGGCAGACTAGTGTCTTTAAAAAAAAAAAGAGTTCTTAGTATCTGTACTGTTGACATTTTGAACCCAATACTTCTTTGTTGGTGGGAGTGAGAAGGAAGGAGCTGGGTTGTATACGATTTTTAGAAGCATCTTTGGCTCCACCCACTAAATTCCAATTAGCAGAACAATCCCAGAACCAAGTCTTTAACAAATAGACTTTCGAGGACATAACCGTCCCAAGCTTCAGCAGTCCTGGAGATATAGTCCTCACTGGGTAACCCACAGCATGTAATTAGAGAGTAACTGTCCAATGTGTCTACATTATTTAGAATCAGCTTAGTGGTAGAAATAAGTAGGCCAAGATTGTGGCTATGGCTGTCTAATGTTTGATAATCCCTGACAAGTACTTTACCCATTAATAACGCTGTTTATGGCTGGTTAGTGGCTCATCTTGTGAAAATGCCTGACACTAAGTTCAGTCTCTGGCTCTCCACATGGTCGGAGGGGAGAACTGGCTCTGACCTTCACCTGTGGGGAGGGAGGGATGGATGGTAATAAAGCCTCATGTTTTGAACCGAAGAAACAACAAAAAAAGTACAAACTATATTGTGATATCATGTATAATTTTTTTAATCTTGTAATTGCATTTATGTATAGAAAATTTAGCAGTGTACATTTAACCCAGTTTAGTGGCAAGTTCTTTGGCCTTTGCCTTTTCCAGCTTGGCAATGTAAGCCAAAGATTCAGGACCCAGGATGTTGCCTCCCCATTGGCGGCGGATCTCATTGTAGCTGTCATTGTAATTGGTCCTAACAGCGTCCACCAGCTTAGCCAGAGCACCCTTGTCTTCCGGGTTAACCTGTGTGAAGGCAGCATGTCTTCCTGTGGATCAGCCGCCCCAGCCTGGTCTTTCCCTTGGTGATGCATGTCGTAGTTAGGGTCTCTATTGCTATGAAGAGAAGACACTATAACCACAGCAACTCCTATAAAGAAAAACAATTAATGGGGGTGCTTGCTTACAGTTCAGAGGTTTAATCCATTATCATCATGGTGGGATATGGCAGTGTGTAGGCAGACATGGTGCTGGAGAATTCTACATCTTGATCCAAAGGCAACAAGAAGTGAACTAAGACACTGGCAGTATCCTGAGCATAGGAAACCTCACAGCTCACCCCCACAGTGACACTTCAACAAGGCCATACCCACTCCAACAAAGCTACACCTCCTAATAGTGCCACTCCCTATGAGATTATGGGGGCCAGTGACATTCAAACTACCACAGTGTAGTAAGGAACCTCCATCTTTCGACACAGGGCCAGCTCAGTGGGGTCTACGTCATGGGCGATCACCACCAACCTTCTTGTTTTCCACTGAGGTGATGACTGTATTAACCCTGCTTGAAGAACAGGTGGTCTCTTAGTTGGGACATCCCTTTGCCAGCCGCTTTCTTAGCACAGGCCAGCAGCCTTTGCTTCTTCTCCTGCTTTGTCTCTGGCCTGTACTTGTGGGCAGGCTTAAGCAGCTGGGTAGCTGTTTCCAGTCCAGGGCCTGAAGGAACTGGTTAATGGCAGGAGGTACTTTGAGCTGCTTATAGAGGATGGTCCTTTGCCACTGCAGCCACTGTATTGGGGCCATTTGACGAAGCGTGTGAGGTCTCTTTGGGCTGATGTCCTGCCCAATGCCGAAGTCCTTAGGCCTTTTCTCCAGCAGAGGATCACCACCTTTTTTGTTCTCCTGTTTCTTCACAATGGCAGCTCTGGGGTCACCTTCTTCCCCTTGGCCTTCTTTCCTTTGGGCATCTTGCTTGGCTGGAGGAGAGAGAAAGCCAACATAATATATATATATAATGTCCTTTAATGGCTTATCTAATCTGTAGTACTGTAGTTTGGGTGCATTTCCCTCAGTGAGGAATGAAGGCTTATACCTGAGTGGTAGGAGGGAACCTTCTGGAACCCTCCCTTAGTCTGGATATTAACACTTGTAAATTGCTGTGCATGTGATGGTGTGTTTTTCTGGATGCATGTTACTCTTCAATAAGGCATTGGCCCTCTAAAATCCCGGTTTTTGTTTTTTGGATTTTTTTTGTTTTGTTTTGTTTTGGTTTTTGGTTTTTGGTTTTTCGAGACAGGGTTTCTCTGTGTAGCTTTGGAGCCTTTCCTGGATCTCACTCTGTAGACCAGGCTGGGCTGGAACTCACAGAGATCTGCCTGCCTCTGCCTCCTAGTGCTGGGATTAAAGGCGGACAGGTGTGTGTTTGTTTTCTGAGTCAGAGAATGCGTGTGATCATGGCACTGCAGCACACCCAGCCAGTCAGGCAGGCACACTCAGACCTGGGAGAAACCCAGGCAGCCACTGGGGCGGTGCTGCCGCTCCTCCGCAACATTTAACACGGGCAGTGAAGTAGTGCTTCCTGGGAGTTCCTCTTGCACACGACTGAGATGCAGGCGGACATAGCGCTTGTGTCCCAAGATCCCAGAGAAACCGGGACGGCTAAAGCAGCTGGCTATACACAAAATAAACCAGGTGTGGGCCAGGCCCGTAATCCCAGCACTTAAACCAGGTGGAGGCGGGACTGTCAGAAGCTCAAGGGTATTCTCAGCTGCATAATGAGTTTGAGACCAGTCTAGTGTCCTGGAAGCCCCCACCCAAAAAACATTTAAAAATAAATAAAAATCATCAGAACAAAAGCAAAGTATA
Source organism: Peromyscus melanophrys (assembly GCA_902168415.1). Classification (NCBI taxonomy): domain Eukaryota; kingdom Metazoa; phylum Chordata; class Mammalia; order Rodentia; family Cricetidae; genus Peromyscus; species Peromyscus melanophrys. The sequence goes on from CABHPR010133665.1 coordinate 14,553, forward strand.
TATGAATGTCATAAAGAAACTGTTTGTTTGTGTGAATAGTTTTTAATCTTTTTTTTCATCTTTTTTTTTCATCCCCCCCCCCCCCCCCCCAGAGACAGGGTTTCTCTGTGTAGCCCTGGCTGTTCTGGAATGCACTCTGTAAACCAGGCTGGTCTCAAACTCACAGATGCCTGGCTTCTAAATATTAATTAAAAAGAATATAGTCAAGATAAACACTGACAGGTGTATATAGCATTAATCCAGTAGAGTCCTAGAGAAGGGAATGAAGGGCTCATGAAGAGGTAAAGCTAGAAGTTAACTAGATGAAACAGGTAAGAACATCGTATGTGCATATGTAACATCCCAAGACCAACATACATAGATTATACTCAGGTACAACCCCCGCCCCCTTATACTCAGATACAACCCACACACACACACCGCCCCACACCCCACACCCCACAGGTGGAAGTGCCCTAATGATGCACAAAGTACAGGGACCATCGACGCTCTCGTCTGCATCCCAACACCTACCTTGGTGCCTGCTTTATGTAGATACTCAGAAGTTGTATGCGTACATACATGAAGTATACATGAAATATATGAAGAGGAAGTCAAAGGGAAGGTGATTAGGAACGTACCTGAGAAACAGTACAGAGCCATAAAGAGAATTTGAGTACTGAAATAAACATTTTTGGCAACTATAAAAGATAGATTGGCTTTCCGAGGAGAAAGGAGTAGCTGGAGGAGCCCGTGTGTACACACATATGTGTGCTTATGCAAGTGCATGCTGACAGCTAAGCCTTAGGAGAGACGGTGACTGTTAACAGACTTGACACTAGTGACTCCAGGTTTTGGTGAGCCAAGGCATCCTGCTGAGTCAGATGGGTTTTTGTTGTTATGGTCATTGGTGGTGGCTGAGTGGGTGCATACCCATGTGCACACACAGAGTCTGGAGAGGCTCTGTCGCTCTCCATCTTCTTCCTTTGCGATGGATAGCTGACCAGCAAGCTCCTGGAGTATGCCTGTCTCCTCCCCCGGTATTGGAGTTTCTTGCACCTGCAACCACACCTGGCTTTTATATGGGTCTTACCATAGCAAACGGCTTATTCATGGAGCCTTCTCCTCAGCCCAATTTGAGCGTGATTTTTGAGATACAGTAAACATAGTGTTGAGCTGTAGTTGTAGAAAGCATTCAGGAATCGGCGTCTTGGGTGACCCACCCCAAGCTGGTGGTTGGTGTTCCATTCACTGCTGAGCAACACAGGTGGAAGGAACAGATTTGTATGCTATTGTGTGCTGTTTGTTTTTCCCCGGAAGTCGATGTGTTAGGTGCTTATTTCATGACTCGGTACAACTCAAGAACCTGTGTTTGGGGGAGAGAGGGGTAAGCAGGTGTTTTTCCTCCTGGAACGCTTCACTGTATGGTTGGGAAAGCTCAGGTGAACATAGTTGACAGACTTCTGCTGGGATCGTGGTTCTCACATTACCGGCTCTGTGCCTTGGGACAGGTGATGGGTTTTCTGTAAGACTCAGCTGTACTTTGGAAGCAGGAGAAACAATTAAGATTACAGTTAAGATAAAATGAGATAAACTGCTTGATCTGGAAGGTGGTGACAGCTCTCCAAACCTAAATTGCCAGGAAGGGCCATATACACACAGCTCATACCTTCAGCAAGACAGACAGTAGTATGAGTCTTTAATTACTTTTATATAAAGAAAGCAAATTACAGCAGTTACTATCACTTGTTATAAACCTGTGAGTGCAGAGTGGGCACACAGAGGCCTAAGACCAAAGAAAGGAGTGGGAAAAGAGTTTAACAAGAAGCACAGACAGACTTACCCACAGATCCCAGTGTGGATGGGAACTTCAAAAGGCCCCACCTCTAAATGGAGAGCTGCAGGCAATTACTGGCTGCTGAGAGGGTTGAATTCGTCTTCGGCCAGACCCCTGATAGATTATCTAGTTCCAAGCAGTCAGCCCTAAACATCTGTACGTATGAGTAATGCTAAATGAACTCAGCAAATTGTGAGTGCATGGTGAGTGAGTGTGAGCATCCGTGTGTGTGTGTGTGTGTGTGTGTGTGTGTGTGTGTGTGTGTGTGTG
>CABHPR010133665.1:16648-43823 GCA_902168415.1 Peromyscus melanophrys
TGTGTGTGTGTGTGTGTGTGTGTGTGTGTGTGTGTGTGTGTGTGTGTAACAGTGATAAACAGGTCATGAATTTGAGAGGGGTTGAACAGGGAGAGGATATGGTTGAAATGAAAATACAGTACTCATGGATAAAAATGTCAGGCAATAATGTAAGTAAAAATAAGTTTGACCACTTAAAGCATCAAAGAAAATTATCCATACAGAGAAATGTCCCAACACCAACTGCTGAATACTACTGCAGGCCTGGGATTAGTAAAGAAGGAAGAGGAGGAGGAGGAAGCTGAGGGTGGGGGTGGGGTGGACCAGTGCGAAAGGAGAAGGGCAAAGAAAGAGTCACTTGGGGCAGACATTCCAAAGCTGAGACCAAACTGAAACAGGAAGAAGTGAAGCAGGATTGTATTGACTTGGGAAAGAAGTTTGCCCTGGTTGGTATTTGTCAACTTGACCGACCCTGTGCATAGCAGAGAGGAGGGGACTTTAACTGAGAAATGCCGGCATCTGTTTAGGCTGTAGACAAGTCTCTAAGGCATTCTCTTTATTAATGATTGACGTGGTTAGGCCCAACCCACTGTGGGCAGTGCCACCACTGAGTAGGTGCCCTGGGTTGTTTAAGAAAGCAAGCGGAGCAAGCCATGGAGAGCAAGGCAGTATGTGTTCCTACTCCATGGTTCTGTTTCGGTTCCTGCCCAGAGTTCCTTCACGATGAACTGTAAGCTGTAAGAAGAGACAAACCCTTTCTTCCCCAAGTTGCTTCTGATCATGTTTATCACAGCATAGAAACCCAAGACAAAGTTGAAGGAAAGGCAGTACATTAACTACAAGATGTCCACGGGAGAGTAAATTCAAAATCTAATAAGGGCCATTGATGAAAAGGCAAATAACCGGGAGCAGGAAAGTAGGCTGCAAGAGCAAGGATGGGGGACTTAGAAAGTACCCAGTGCAACACAGGCTGGAACACTGACATGCGCCACCGGGGTCTCCCAAGACCATCGAACAGCCACCACGGAAGACCCAGAACAGCTCTGAGTCACCTTGGTGACATTAGACTTCAAAGGTCAGTTGTTTCTTTCTGGACCTGTAAGGGGAAAAAGGTCACAATACTAATAAAGTTAGAGCCATGTCCAAGGAAGGCTGCGATACAGGAGCACTTCTAGGACTTGAGCTGGTAACCTGCCCTTCCAGTATCAGTGAACAGATTGGACATATAAGGATTTAGAAGATACATACCAGAAACAATTATATTGTAATGTAGATCCAAGAAAAAAAAAACAGTGTTGGAAACATAAGTGTAATTGTATGTCCAAACAAAGAGAAAATAGTTGTAACCTACTGCGTGTATAGTAAGTAGGAGTCATAAATACCATTTAAAAGAGACTGACCAAATAGTAAAAAATTTACATAAGCAAAAAAAGATTTACAATAACACACACACACACACACACACACACACACACACACACACATAACTTCTCAATGAGAAACACACTTTCCTAGTCTTCCTAATATGGAGGGCAGAAATGGTACACAGAGAAAGTTTGAAAAAGAAAGGATAATTATAAAAGAACAAAGAGTTGAGTTCAGATATATTAATCATATCAGTAAACATTGTCTTATTCAAAAGAACACTTCACATGGCTTTTTCTGCAAAACCCAGTTCTTCACTATATCTGAGGCACATCTAGAGCACAGTGATGGAAAAGGGAGGTGCAGCTACCGCGCCTAATGAGGAGGAGAGACCCGGCTTCAGCCTCAATAGCAAAAGTAAAATCCAAGCCTCCCACCCTCCCCAGTAAGCATAACGGTACAAATACACACAGCGTGAAAGCCATAGCTTGGGAAGCACTGTTTTTAGCGTGTCTCCGAGCACAGCAAGTATGGCAGTGCACAGAGTTTCTGTAGAGCATTAGAAGAAGACATATAGGAGTCAGGGTGCTGGGATTCTAACACTCCAAGTTCAAGACCTGCCTGGGCCAGCCAGGGCTACACAGGAAGACCTTATTTCAAAAAACACAAGACGAAGAACAAACTTTTAAACACATCATAGTACAAGTCTGGTAGGAACACATAGATAATCTGACATATTTCTTGCCCAAGCCCAGAATCAGCTGTTTTGTTCTGTTGTCTTGAACTTGGGAGAACTGATACTTTGAGATCAGCTCAGCTCAGTGTTAGGGTTGGTTACTCACATGCACTTGAGTGCTTTGTGTCTTTTTTTTTTTTTTTTTTTAAAGAGAAAAGGCATCAGTAGTTCATGTTGATATTCCTAATTGAAATTTAGAATTACAGAAGTTTTTTGGTTTTTTTGTTTTGTTTTTGTTGTTGTTTTTATGTCTGTATCCCTTTTGTGCCAAAACTCTAAGTTCCAATTTTCAGGTCCAAAGCAAACTCCAATTCCCCAAACTCCAAACAGCAGTCCAAATATCTAGAAATGAAGCCAGCCTGGACTATGGAAGGCTCTCTGGTGGTTAAATAAAGCCAGCATTCCTCAGGAACTTGTGAAGCCAGTTCTCACCTGCCAAAAGGAGCCATTTCCCCTCTGGCAGCAGGGACATTTGGCTCTCCAGTTAACATATACCTGTGGCCTTATCAGCATATCAAGTTCCAATTAGCATAGCTGTGATGCCTGTCAGTGTACCTAGGTCAGTGGCAGCCTCCAGGCTCCCTCAGTCTCTACTCACTAGTGTGTGTTAAACATTTCAAAGCTCCCAAACCAGTCTCCTGGCACCCCTTCATCCTCTTTATAACCCAGCTATTCTCACGGGTCTCAGCCCTTGCTATGTTCTCACTCTGCTTTCTCCAGCCTCTATCCCCTGCTGTTCTCCCCTTCCTGCAGATAGCCCTGACTGTCTACTTCTTTCTCTCTCTTGCTCTGGGCTCCTCAAGATGCCTCTGGCTGTTTTTTCTCATGGATAGTTTCCCTCTTTTATGCACAGTAAGACCTAACCATGCCATAGAGTGTTCATGCCATCAGTTTATACACTAATGATATTGACAAAACCAATACATTCATCAGAGCCTACAGTTTCAAATTAGCTGCACTGTTATGACTAAAAATGGAACTGTTGGAAAGTTTAAGGTATATTTTTGTTTTGCCTGTGTAAGCATTTTTAGGATTCAAGATGACTACTAGTGTGGCTTATTTAAAATAAACAAAGGTCTTAGGCTTCTGGTAACAGTATTTTGTTTATTCCAACATGGCCTAAAAAGCTCAGCCTTGTATGTACAGTTTCTAAACACTGCATCTGGGATATCACCTTAATTATAAGGCTGTCTTCGTTGGCATTTCTATTGCTGTGAAGAGACACATGGCCACTGCAACTCTTTTTTTTTTTTTTTTTTGGGTTTTTCGAAACAGGGTTTTTCTGTGTAGTTTTGGTGCCTGTCCTGGATCTCGCTCTGTAGACCAGGCTGGCCTTGAACTCACAGAGATCCGCCTGGCTCTGCCTCCCTAGTGCTGAGATTAAAGGTGTGCACCACCACCACCACCACCACCACCACCACCACCACCACCACCACCGCCCGGCATCACTGCAGCTCTTATAAAGAAAACATTTAATTGGGGTGCCTTACAGTTTCAGAGGTTCAGTCCATTATCATCATGGTGGGGAGCATGGTGGTGTGCAGACAAATATGGTGCTGGCTACCTCTTAATATGCAAGCAGAGGAAGTCAACTGAGAAACTGGGTGGTATCCTCAGCATAGGAAACCTCAAAGCCCACTCCCACAGTGACACACTTCCTCCAACAAGGCCACACCCACTTCAGTAAAGCCACACTCACATCTCCCAATAGTGCTACTCCCTATGAGATTATGGGGGCCAATTGCATTCAGACTACCACAAAGGCTTTTGAACTACCAACAAAGTCTTACAGTAGTAAAACCTTTAACCTCCAATTTTGGGTTATTTAGGGCCTCAGATATGTAGATAGTTGCTCATCTATTATTGGCGAAATTACTAAGGCCACTCCACGTAGTTAAAAGGAGATTTATTTAAAGGCGTAACTCACAAATGAAGGGATAGGTAGATGATGGGTTCTGGAAGAGACGCAGCGCAGTCCGGCGGTGTTCTCTGGAGAACTTTCCTCGGTCTACCTCTCGCGTCCCGGTCCAGGAAACAAGAGAGCGCCGCGCATCCCGATCTCAGGTCTTCAGCTCTCCCTTGGCCCCGCCTTGTAGGCGTGATAGTTACGGAAGCCTCAATGGGGGTTGGAACTTCCAGACCAAAGCTGGAATGGCTACCCACTACAATCTATCTTCTGAATGGTACAGCAACTTAGGTGTAGTGTAGAGTATAATTTAGTCTTGATATCTGTAAAATACTCCAGCCAGGTGTGGTGTCTCACACTTGCCAACCTGGCACTCAGGAGGCAGAGGTCAGAGAGAAGCTGCAAACATGAAGCCAGCCTGGTCTACCATTGAGTTCCAGGCCAGCCAAGGCTCCAGCGTGAGACCGTGACTAAAATGAACAGGAAAATCACACCCTGACTTGAAATCTGGATGTATTTCTACCCAAATGACTCTATTGGGTCATTAAAGTCTGTTTGGAGAATCACAACAGTAGAATGTAAAATTGTAGCTAAGTCTCCTTTTGAGATGCTGACCTTGTGATGTCTCTTTTTCAGAAGCTGATAAAATACCAGTAATGCGTGGACAGTGGTTTATTGATGGGACTTGGCAGCCTCTAGAAGAAGAAGAAAGTAATTTAATTGAGCAAGAACATCTCAGTTGTTTTAGAGGTCAGCAGATGCAAGAAAACTTTGATATTGAAGTGTCAAAACCCATAGATGGAAAAGATGGTAAGATGACCAGTTAATACATTTAATATGTTTTGTAAAAGTAAGTAAGCAATTGATGATTCGTAGAGTAGTTGGTAAGTTTGGTAACAGTAACTCAGGAGGGGTTAGAATTTATTAAATTTGACATTATTTGAGGTGCTAGGGATCAGGCCTTATGCATACTAGGCAAGTGTTCTACCCCTAAATTATATCCCCTAGCTCTCAATTTTGGTTTTTTAAAATACTTTACTATTCTAGAATTTAAAGTTACTATGAATTTCTGGATTATTTTACTTAGTACATAGGTTTTATTGCATGGTATTAACAAAATATATAATATTGGTACAAATTATTTATATTATACTCCAGATTAGTCATTTAGGGTAATTTGAGTTATCACTGAAAATAGAACTTATTTAAAAAAATCCTTGCTGTTATATTTAAAAAGCACTTTCATTAGTATTTTAATATTGATTCTTTTCATGAGTTTTAAAAGTCAGCCTTGCTTTTGTGTGTCTTTTAACTCTCTTCGGAAGATAAATACCAGTTTTTAATTTAAAACATTATTATTCTTAGATTTCCTTAATCAGCAAGTAAATATGTTTCAACAGTTAGAATGTTATATAGTAGCCAAGGTTGCCATGTTTTCAGTATGTGCCTGAATCTTGAATAAACCTCAAAATATGTGGTAAAGTTAAAAACCCTTCTATTATTCCATTTAATGCAGGCAGTGGGATCAACTATTCTGGTGAGTACAATGTCCAGGTAGCTTAGACTATATAGATACTTAGAGTGTTTCTTCCTCTGTGCTTGCCTGTGTTTGGGAGGCTTTTGGCAAGCCCTGCTGAACCCAGATGAAGTACGACTTGGGTCATCCTTTTCCTTTCCCCGTAAAACCTCTCTAAAGGCAAGAAGCCCAGTATTGATCAGGTAATTCACAGAATGTAGTTCTTCACTGTCTTCAGACCTTGATCCAGTTTCTTCTCTTTTGGTCCATTGTTTTCTTCTCTGCTTCTGTTCTTAACTGTCTATCATGTCACTGAACAACATAAGCACATACATTTGGTCACAAGAAAAGAAGCTGTAACACTCACTACCTTAGCTCCTGTGTCTACTCAGTTAAGTCTGGTTAACTGATAAATTTCCAGTGAAATCTATCATTATGTGATGCTTTACAATCGGCAGATGCCATAGTCTGAGTTTTAAATACATCATCTCATTTTATTAATTTGTAGACTCAGGTATATCCTTATTTTGCTGTAGATTTAGGCCAATGGTTTTAGCCGTCAGTGTAGACAAAGTGGTTCTCTGTAAGAGCTGTGGCTGCCGCCGATGCCTGCAGCTAAGATTTTAATGACTAGAGAAATAGTACTGCGCTCTTGTGCAGCAAGAATTGAAAATGTATCTGTGATTTGAAGTTAAGGAATGAAATCTCTTACCACTATGACCAGAATCACCACAAACCTACTTCAGTGTGTGAATGACAGAAACTTTGGCATAAAACATTGCTATTAGAGAAAGTGCAGTTTGGGGACTTTTTTTTTCCTTAAGTTTTCTACCTCAAAAATAGCAATTTGAATAAAAAATATAGTTTTTATCACCCCAGTTCCTTACTGTTAGTGCTTGAAAGCCCCAGGGCTTGGAGGAAGGGAGGAGAATATACAAACTAGGAGGAAGTTGTCCCCTTCCTCATCCTGTTCTTCCCCTTTTGTGGAGTTACCGTCTGTCATCCCTGCATCTCACTGGTTTAGAATCATACTCACAATAAAATTAATTTTCATGTCAACTCTATATTTTGCTCCTTTTCTAAATAGTAAATGTAACAAATACTTCAGTCTTCAGCAAAGTGCCCAAACTTAGTATTCATAAGAACACAGTTTATGCTGGACAGTGGTGGCGCACGCCTTTACTCCCAGTACTTGGGAGGCAGAGACAGTTAGATCTCTGTGAGTTCAAGGCCAGCCTGGTCTACAGTGTGAGTTCCAGGACTGCTGGGTCTACACAGAGAAACCCTGTTTGTGGGGTAAAAAAAAAAAAGAACACAGTTTATTTGTAAGAGTAGGTTTTTCTGCGTGTGTGTGTGTGTGTGTGTGTGTGTTGGAGGGAGGTAAATCTCAACTAGTATAACAATATTGTTTGGTATCTTTAAGGATCCACATGAAATTCTGATTAGAAATAACATGTTCATCTGGGCATGGTGGTACACACCTTTAATAGCAAGTTCCAGGATAATCAGGGCTATATCAAAAGGGAGAGAAAGAGAGCGGAAAGAAAAAAAGAAATAATGTATTACATTGTCATAATTTTAAAATAATTCCTTGACATTCATTAGAAGTAATTTTTATTTATATATGTGTTTTATTTATTTATTTATTTAGTCTTTTAAGACAGGGTCCTTAAAAGGCCCTCTGTGTAGCCCTTGTAGACTAGGCTGGCCTCGAACTCACAGAGATCCACCTGCCTCTGCCTTGGGTAATGGGTTTAAAGGTATGTGCCACCACTGCCTCACAGATTTTTATTTTTGCTGTTTATCTGTTTTGTTTTGTTTTGTTTTGTATTTTTTGAAAAGGTGTCGTGTAGTCCCAGTTGGCCTTGACTTCTGTATGTGGTTGAGTATGACCTCTTAACCTCTAACCACCCAAGCGCTAAGATTACAGGCATATACCACCACTCCGGTTTGTGATGAGAATGTTAGTTGCATTGTGATATATAGATAAAGATTTATCATATTGTTAGTTCAATAATTGTCAGTCCCTTCATCTATTATTTGGTATTATGCTAAATATATACTCAGAGGTTAAGGTGTGACACTTAACTTTGAAGATCATGGGAAATTTGGTAGTGTATTTTACAGTGATATTATAGAAACAACATTTACCCTCCAAAAAGCCACCATTTAGGGGAAAATAACTCAAACTTAAAACATTTAACAAAAAATATGTATATACTCCTGATTATTTCATCTTTCTTTCTCAACTTCTGAAATTTTCTATTTCACTCTTTTTGGTGTAAAAAATACCCTTTTCAACGAAATATTTTCATGTGGTGATAAAGCTTTGGCTCTTCCTTTGGAAAGATTGTCAATGCCTCCCGGTTCTGCTAGGCACTTTTGTGGGAGAAATAGAAAGGCATCCACCCACGGCGTTTTCAGGGTATCTTAGAGAAGAGAGAGCCAGCAGGACAGTGAGCAGATTGAGTGCAAAGTGGCACAGAGGACAGTGGATCCAGACAGTTTGGAAGGAAGTGCCATGGAGTTATTAACAGGCTGTCTGAAGAGTCTGGTCCAATAAATACAAATGTTTAAAACTACTAGAAGTAGGAACTCGTTACTGTTTTATGGGATCCCAAAGAAATGAAGTTCTTGCCCTCGGGAGCATTAAAATAAGATATAACTTCCCACTTTTTTGACCATGTCTGTTTAGTGTAAGTGTTGCCACAGATTGGATATGTTTTAAGTTTTTACCTCCTTTAGATTTTCATACTAATCTGAAGATAAACATTGAACTAGATTGATGGAAGTCTGGTATAACTATCCAAATAAAGATAACCTGCTTTGTGACTTAGATCCTTGAAACTTTAACTCTGAGAACTAAAATGAAAATACTCTCCTACCTCATCTAATAGCCAGGGTGGATAAATTATCTGTATGTGTGTGGCTGAATGTATTTATGTGTACCACCTGTGTGCCCAACGGGATCAGAAAAGGCTGCCATTTGGGTGCTGGGAACCAAACTCAGGTCCTCTGCAAGAGCAATAAGCACTCTCAACCACTGGGCCATCTCTCCAACCCCAAGGCTAGGAAATTTTTATCTAACACAGTAACTAATCTGAGCCCATCCATTTACTTAAGATGACTAATATATATAAAATTGTGCCTTCAAATTAGTAATTCGTGCCAGGTAGTGGTGGCACCCGCCTTTAATCCCAGCATTCAGGAGGCAGGAACAGGTGGATCTCTGAGTTTGAGGACAGCCTGGTCTGCAGAGCAAATTCCCGGGCTACACAGAGAAACTACTGAGACAGGCTACCCTGTCTTGAAAAACGAAACAAAACAGAATTTGTAAACACATTTAGTGCTCGATTGTTGTTTCGTTCCCTTACAGTTTACCCAAGCATATACAGTAGTTTTGAAAAGTTGACCTAAATGTATTAATATTGTGCATCACTATGGACACAAACCTCGAATTTGTAGTAAAAGAAACATGCGACAGATGAGCTGAGGGCTCTTCTATCACATCACAAATAAGATGTTCCTGCTTTGTTCAGACTTCATAACCTGGTACTCTGGATGGGGTCCTAGAACAGAAAACCCAAGAGTTTGAGGATAGCCTGGTCTACATAGCATGTGCTAGGCTAGCCTGGGCTACAGAGTTGAGACCCTATCTCAAAAGAAAGAGAGAGAGATGAAGTGGAGGTGTTCTGGCCCCTGAACCAGCTTTCTCCTCTGTCTTTGGTGACTGAAGATTCCCATCTTCTAGTTTGGGGTTGTGACTTTATGATTTAATTTTTTTTAATCAGTTGTTCAAATTAATTTACCTGAGGTCCAAGAAAGAGTGGTAGAGTTTGGTTGTACTTAGCAAGTTTGAGATGCACAAGGCCACCTGCTTTCCCTGAGAGAAAGAATTTTCCAGATCAATGCTAGGCATCATGGGACATATCTGGACTCTGATTGCTTGGAAGGAAACAGCAAGGGATCGTTTGAGGCAGCCTGGGCAAGCTGCTGTCTAAAAGAAGAGTACTGGTTTTCCAGACAATTGGCTTTCATAAAGGAAAAAGTAATTGTGTATCTCTCTTGTAGGAATTATTATTCTATTCTTTTTTTTTTTTGATAAACTTACTGTATTCAGAGTTACATGGTGAAGAAAGTTTCTTTGAGAGGTTAATTAGTAAGGAAATAATTCTAAATAATTTAACATTTCAGTCTTTTTTCATTACTGAACAAGACTTTAATATGTAAACGTCTTATTTAATGCTGTCAACTTATACCCTCACACCTTCAGTTGTACTGGGAATATATGAATACTTTTGTAATAGTACATAAGAACTACTAAACTTTATTTTTAACAAAATGTATTTTAACAAAAGGAAATAGAACTGCCTAGAACCTAAGCCTCCTTTACCTGTGAGTGATCTCTAGTTTGTAAAGGGTTTCTTCTGTGAAAAGTAATACCTGTAATTCTATGTTTGGGCTTCAAAGAATTAAGCTCCATAGCAAATGATTTTCAAATGAAAATAAGATGTAAAGGTAAAGGTAAAAGATAACCATTTAATTTTATAAAAATGTTTTAAATAAGTACAATTTTCTGTTGGGAGGAAAAAGCTTTGTAATGGTGTTTGTTTATCTTTGTAGAGTTAAGCTGTTGTTTTTAAAAGGAAAGAATTCATCATTGTGTCTGACCAGCTTTCTGAAAGTGCTTACAAAATTTTATAATGTCAGGTGGCCTATATGTGTCCTGAGAGCTCTTTTGGGTAAATGTGGGATTTGGTTCAGATTCGTTTTACCACTGGACCTATAAAGTCTAGTCTTTGTTTCTTTATGTAGTACATTACAAGTTTATATCGGTCTGACCCCTTGGCTGTATTAGCAGCTCTTCCTAGTTTATTTGGTATAACGCCTTTGCTGGGCTAAGTATACCTCTGCTCCTGACTGACCAGAAGGCACACGAAAGAACATGGGCAGGAAGAAGCCTGCTTCCGTGTCCTTTTTTCCTGTGTCAGAGGCGTCCTATGGTTCTACTGTCATCCAGCTTTTAGCCCTAGTTTGTAGTCCTAAAGCCATCTAATTGCATGTAAGTGTAGTAATTTAATGTGTAGGTGTAGTTGTTAATGCTTTGTAAGAATTTCCTAAAAAACCCTTATTGTATAAATATTTGCATATACTTCGATTGTATATACAACAGAAATTAAAGATTTGTTTTTCATTTGAGCAGTATTTAACCTTTGAATGTCAAATTCATGTAGAAGGGAGTGAGGGTGAAAATTGAATGTATGAAAACATAAATTTTAGCTAAATCATAAAAATTTGATAATTACCTGACGTAGTAAACTGATTTTTAAATTTTAGTTTCCAGTATACTAAATAATTACTTAAATATAAGGACTGTTATCAGCGATATATAACTAGCAAATTCGACAAGGACCATGTTGGCTTTAAGGTTATCTACTGATTTGTCAAATCTCCAGTCTGTGCCCGGCTTTTCTGTGCTCTCTGCTTAATGCCTGCCTACAAGATAGCACAGCGTATGTTTTTCTAATGAGATTATGTTTGTTATGTTATCATTAATCTTTCCAAAAGGGATAGTTGAAAGTTGAGCCTCCAATATGATTTTCTTAGAAAATTTTTCACTTATAAGTCTTTTAACAACTTTCTCAGTTGAGATAGGAAGCCTTGCTTTTAAAGAATCTTAAAGCCATCATACCTTAGTATGGAGAGCGTTCAGTGGACTGTATACCGTGATGTCTCAGGGGAGCTGAACTAGCTGTTTAAAATATGGTTGTATTCTCAATTGTGTTCACCCCTCGGCTGTGTCATCACAAATAAAGATAGAGGTTATAAATCTCTTAGCATTCAAAAATGCCATGCATTTCTTGTAGCTATGCAAATGAATTAAATAATGATCGTGTAATTGTCTGTCACTGATAAATTTAGATATTATTTGCCTTTGTTCCTTTCAATACAAGTAGAGCATATATTTGACAGACATTAAACTAATTTTTGTTTTACCAATTTTTAGCTAGAAATTATATTTTAAAAAGCATTTAGAATAATGTTTGTCAAATGTAGTTTTTAAAAGTTAAGTCTAAAAGGAAAAGGCTAAATAGAAAAACTCACTTAAATGTACTTTGAAGCTCAGTGTTTTTGCTTTCTTAGTTGTCTACCACCTCCCTCCCTTCACCCTCCCTTCTCTGTTCAAATGGAGAGGATATAAGGAGAGTACAGATGCCACAGGTCTTAAGCGAAAGCGTTCCCAAGGTACAGTAACCGTAGTTTCTCTGTGTAGCTCACACCAGCCGTAGTTCAGTTGTGCTTAAAGCGTAGAAGTACTAGTTTTTTCTAAAAATGTCTCTGTTGCGCTGTTTGGCTTAGTTTTACATTATTATACGTATATATAAAAACCGTATTCCATTAAGATGTTTGACTATTAGGATATTCCACTTTAAGACAATACATAAATGATTTTCAGAGGAACAAACTTTGGCTAGATTTATACTTTTCTCCAAATATTTGATCATATAGTTTCAGTCTTTTAAACATGCGGAGCTCAGAACTATATTAACAATAATTGGTTTTGTAAATGGTTATTAAGCCCTTGCAAAAGTTATTAAACCCTTTTAATTTGTGAAAAACTTCTAAATTAAAAGTCTGAGCCTGTGGTTGCATTGTGTGGAACTAAAGCTGTTAGTGTGTGTTGTGTTAATTGAATCTTAGTCCTGTGAGAGATGCATTCACACAACACACACACACACACACACACACACACACACACACACGTACACTCGTACACATATGTACAAGTCATTAACATATCCTGAGAGGTAAGTAAAATCTAATTGGTTTTCATCAAACTAAGTTCTTTGTTAATTTAATAAGTAGATTTTCTTGTAGTGTGCCATGTCTTCTCATGGGGAACACGCTACTTCAGCATGTCTTACAGTCTTGACCAGGACTATACCATCTTACACAGAATGAACGTATTCTTAATTCTTAAAACAACTCATCTTTAGGTAAAACAGGTGTACCCTGCCAGTCACTAGTTTTTGAGCACATCAGTCTCTTTTTTGTTTCGCATTGAGTGAAATTTTTACATATCTTAATATTTTTAATAAAATCAACAGAGGGGTAGAACTTAAGTTTCCATGTCAGAGCTATTGAAAACTTTTAAATGGGTGGGTACCCTTCAGACAGAGGAGCCATACCCCTGGGGATGCGGCTCCTCCATAATCAAAAGCCCGTTCACCTGCGCCCAAGAGGTCAATGTCATGTAGTCATGCCAGTTGCTCTTCAGTTCCTCGCAGCATCGCTGACCTTTTGTAAAGGTCTGTGTATTGCTTGTGTGACAGAGAGTTTTAATGAAACTTTCTCTACTGAACTTAAAGCACATGGTATCTGAGTTAGGTAATAGTGATTCAGAAACCTGAGTGTTAGGATTTTCTACACAAAGAAAATCTGTCTTAGAGAACTTGAAATTCCTCTCTTTTGTACAACAGCTGTTCATAGTTTCAAACTGAGTCGGAATCATGTGGATTGGCACAGCATGGATGAGGTGTATCTCTACAGTGACGCCACGACGTCCAAGATTGCAAGGACTGTAACCCAGAAACTGGGGTTTTCTAAAGGTATTGTACACGTCACTGTGCGTTCTCAAAAGTATATAATTCATATTCTGTTTTTAATGTATTTTGTTTTTGTTTTTGTTTTTCAAGACAGGGTTTCTCTGTGTAGCTTTGCACCTTTCCTGGATCTCTCTCTGTAGCCCAGGCTGGCCTTGAACTCACAAAGATCCGTCTGCCTCTGCCTCCCGAGTGCTGGGATTAAAGGCGTGCGCCACCACTGCCTAGCATTTTTTAATGTTTTTTTTTTTTTTTTTTTTTTTTTGGTTTTTTCGAGACAGGGTTTTTCTGTGTAGCTTTGCGCCTCTCCTGGAACTCACTTGGTAGCCCAGGCTGGCCTCGAACTCACAGAGATCCGCCTGGCTCTGCCTCCTGAGTGCTGGGATTAAAGGCGTGCGCCACCACCGCCCGGCTTTTTAATGTATTTTTAAGCAGAAGTTAAATTCAGTGACAAGAACTCTGTTGAGCAAAACTTACTAACTCATAACTATGTGAAAGCAGTCTACCTCGAGACAGTGAAACCTGAACATAGCACTTGGTACATGGCATAAAGGAAGGGGAGGCTGGAAGTGTCTTCAGGGACAGTGGGTTTGGGGACTGGAATTGTTGGGACAGAAGCCATATTGTCATAGATTCATTTTCAGTGGAGGAGGGAATAGTGGTTATCGGAAAAACAACACAACTCTTCGTAGAATTTTGCTAAAGGAATTGCTTCTTGGCCTTTTAAAGTAGTTTTGTTTTTTTAATTTTATTTATTTATTTATTCTAGGGATTTTTTTGAGCAGGGGTTGGGGGAGGGTTTTGAGACAGGGTTTCTCTGTCTGATAAATTTAGGCTGTCCTGGAACTCACTCTGTAGATTGAGGCTGGCCACAGCCTGCCTCTACCTCCCGAGTGCTGAGATTAAAGATGTGCACCACCACCGCCCTGCTGAAGTAGTCTTACTAAAGAAAAAGGAAGGGTTGGGTAGATGGCTCCGTAGAGAAAAAGCACTTGCCACTCAAGTGTGATGCCCTGAGTTCAAAGTCTCAGAAGCCACATAAAAGCTAGATGCATAGTATGCATCCGCAGTCCTCACACTACTACAGCAAGACAGAGGGCTGAGATGGAATTCTGGGAAGCTCAGAGCCAGCTACCCTAGCATCATGCAGCAGAGAACAAGAGGCTGCTTTGTGGAAAGTGAGCACCGAACACCTGAGGCTGTCCCCTGACCTCGCTCATGCTTCCCATATATCCTCCCTCCCTCCCTCCCTCCCTCCTTCCCTCCCTCCCTCCCTCTCTCTCTCTCTCTCTCTCTCTTTCTTTCTCTCTCTCTCTCTCTCTCTCTCACACACACACACACACACACACACACACGCACACACACACACACAAAGATAATTTTTTTTAAAAGAGTGTTTAGGGAAGATGGAGTATCCTCAATAAGTTTGAAAATTCATTTTTAAATATAATAAAATGTTATTAGGTCATTCTTTTAATTTATTTGTTATAAATGTATCTGAATATTTTATATGTTTATAGTTGTATTCATTTTGTGGAGTACCTTTTTACATCTTCAGCTCAAAACATTAATTGAATTGTGTACTTTTTGACTAGCGAGCTCTCTTTGACTTTTTTTTTTTTTTTTGAGACAGGGTCTCACTGTATATCCCTGGCTGTTCTAGAACTCACTGTGTAGTCCAGGCTGGCCTTATACTCACAGAGATCAACCTGCCTCTACTCCCAAGTGCTAGGATTAAAGGCGTGTGCCCACCATACCTGGTGTATTTTTTAATATAGAAGTTTTTTTATTTTTTATTTTATAGTTTATAGATAAACTATATTCTGTTTATCCTTTTATTTTCCTAATGGTTTCTGGCTTTTCTGCTGTATTCACTTCATTTTATGTCTGTCAAGCATAGGTAGATATTGTCTTACAAACTTTATTTTCTCTTTCTATACCCAGTGAAATATTTTCTTAGATGCTTATCATTACTACTTTTTCTTTCTTTAAACATATTTCACAATACAACTTCCCAAGTACTAAACTTAGGGCCGTAATTTCCCTACAGCCTCCAGTAGTGGGACCAGACTTCACAGAGGTTATGTGGAAGAGGCCACGCTAGAAGACAAGCCCTCGCAGACTTCTCACATCGTGTTTGTTGTGCATGGCATTGGACAGAAGATGGACCAAGGAAGAATTATAAAAAACACAGCCATGTGAGTTCTCTGCAGACAGAGTCCCAGCTTCTGCCTAAGGCAAAGCAGATCCACAGAGGCTCAACTCCATGTTTTCCTGGTGCCAGCTCTTGTAATACCATTGATGTCTCTGGATGAAACCAAGAGTGGCTGTATGCTGATGGCATGTGACTTTTACCTCCACTGCAGGAGTGATTTAAAAAAGAATAGCCTTAATTAACCTATTAATTTAGGATTGAGAGCGGGAAAAGAGCTAGTTTTAAGTTTGTTGGTTGCTCTCTGAGCTTCAGAAATTGAGAATCTTCAAAGTTGCCCAACTCTGAGAAGATTAAGAATTGTTTAAACTGACAGTTTTCAATATAATCTGCCCACTGACTGCTCCCAGAGGAAACAAGTCTAGATTGTACACAGAAGTCAGTGGATACTTAACACACAGGCAGCTTGTTCATCTCCTTAATTGACAGGTACTCAGCTTTACCCTAAACCCTCTTTAGGAGCTTATTGGGATGTGTGTGGGGCCTGTGTGTTTCAGAAGTTAAGTGCTGTGTTAGAGGGGTGTTGGTTAAAGTTTCCATCTTAGATCTGGCTCTTTGCCAGTGGTCCCGACAAAGCAGAACTGATGAGGCACAGGCTCCTAACATAGTGAGAACATACCAGTTACTGTGGAAAGCAAGCACATTGACCAGCTTCGGAGGCTGCCAGTCAAATTTGTCATCCCTGAAGTAAGTGTTGTTTGACTCTAGGAATTAGATCCTCGGTAGCCTGCATGTGCAGATGGAGCTTGCTACACTCAGTAAGATCATCATGCCCACAGAGGCTTAAAGTAAAATCACGTGTAGCTCAAAGTTGTGGTGGTGCTGGAAACTGGGAGGCTCCCTTAGTTTTCTCAGTCCCTTGTTTTCTCTTATAGGCATCTCGTAGCTCTAATTCTGACTCTGTTTTATGATGATCCATATATGACTTGGCATGATAATTATGTCCTGATGCATCCCTTGCTTAGATATCAAGGACCATGAGAACTGGTTTGCTGGCATATCCTCCGTGAGATCATTAGTAAAACAGAAGTTTAATTTCTTCAGGTACAAGTAAGGCAAAACCTAACACAAAAAGACTGAAGCCTGTGGAGTCTTTCCAAACTCACTGACCGCTGCTCAGCCCCCCATCTCATACCACCTTACAGGAGCTGTGCAATAGAAGACCGTGTTATTGTTATTCACAATAACATCACATGGATGCAATTAGTAAACAGACTGTAGGAAACTCCATAAGGGAGTTGGGGGGCTGTAAATTAACAACAGTTGTGACCTATCTACCATCTGCAGTGAATGAACTACAATATTTGGAACATAAACAAATATAAAATGTTTTAATGTTATTGTGAAATAGTTCTTATAGTCAATTGGGGAAATGAGGCTGCTGAACTACGTATTTGCTAAAATTAAAAATTACTTGATTGCAATACCTTAATATTGAATAGATGTTATTTTAGAAAAATATGCTATTTGGAGATAAGATGGCTAGGGATGAAGCTCAGTGGTAGAACATTTACCTTACATGTGCAAGCTATAACTCAGTGGTAAAGCAATTGCCTCCAGTATTTGAAACCCTGAGTTCAATGTTTGTATGAAGAAATAAAAAGGTGTGGTATTTGGGATTTGCTTTAAACCATGAACGGAAGGTGTACCTGTTGAAGGGACAGCATGAGAGAATTTTTCACAGTGAACCTCTGAGTATCTTCATTATGTCGTGCTGATCAAAATCCTATCTGTAGTAGAATTCATGTAATTGGCAAAAGGAAAGCTGTAAGTTTATTGACACCTTAATTTTCAAAGTAAAAAAAAAAATAGAAATTTGCATTATAAAGAGTTAAAGGGGGCAGAAAGATTACGAGAGCCAGAGGACCAGGAAGTCTTCTGCAAGATAATGTCTTCTAGCTATGACTGAGAAGCTACACCCGTGAGACCTCAACAGTATGGCTGCTTGAACAAGACCTGAATAGTGGCACCACCGCTAGACATGCCAGCATGGGTGAGGAAACTCATGGGGGACCATTGCTAGATGAAGGCAATCAACTATTTCAGAGAGAGAGAAAAATTAGTAACCCCAGGATGAGCCCCCTCATTGGTTATCCCGGACCATGTGGTCAGACCTGAAATTATATATATGTAAGCAAGACTGAACAGACTCAGCAGGTTGTATTTATATATTTATTTATTTGTGTGTATGTGTGTAACAATAATAGTTCAAAGAAAAGAGATCATGAATTGCGGGGAAAGGAAATGATGCGATTATGTATTAATTAAAAATACAGTTGTTTAAAGGAGATGAAGTGAGGTCATTCATGACTGGACGCATGATGTGTGGAGATGAGCGAAAGCACGGATGTGTTCATTATGCTCTTACATCCCTGAAAAGCTATTTCATTTAGAATGTAATGTAAGTGGGAACGTCTGAAGTCCCGAGTGACGGACAGGAAAGTAACTGAGGCAAAGCTGTGCTAGTGTAACTAGCTTAGTGTCAGCCAAGGGGCGCAGCTGGACAGAGCTGCCAGGAAATCCGGGAAGTCATTCTCAAGTGTGTCTTACATTTATTTCTTTTTTAGGATGAGAGAGGCAGCAAGAAAAATAGAAGAAAGGCATTTTTCCAACCACGCAACACACGTTGAGTTTCTGCCTGTTGAATGGCGGTCAAAGCTTACTCTTGATGGAGGTATAGTTTGTTTTGAAATTGAATGATTTTAGCCAATGGCAAACTTTTACTAGAGTAAATATACAGTTTTAGAAGTATTTTTATTAAGAACAAAATCTTGGCCATGTTTGATGGCATAATATGCCTTTAATCCCAACACTTATGGGTGGGAAGGATAAAGGCAGGCCCGTCTCTGTGAGTTCAAGCCTAGCCTGGTTGATACAGCAAGTTCCAGACCAGCTGAACATGCATGGACAGACACACCACAGGAACAAAACCATTTTAGTTGTCTTAGAGTATATTCACTTTTTGTTCCAGATTATTCAAGAACATATTTGAGGGGAAAAAGCTGATTTTAAAATTAACAGAATTGACTTGTGTCTTTGGACTGTCATGTAGACTTCACAAATAGCATGTTTGTGTGTGTGTCCTTTGTGTGTGCTTTGGAGGTAGAGGAAGGAGATCTGGGTCTGTGTGACAGTGACAGCCACCTTCATTACAGTGGTACACTGCCCTGGGTGCAGCCAGAGAGTCTTCCGGTCTGTGTTACGGTCTCAGAGTTAGCAATGTCAGCTAGAACATTGTACCCCAAAATTGTATGAGCATCAAAAATTGTAATGAACTTTTTAAGAAATAAGTATGTCTTAGTTAGGGTTTCTATTGCTGTGAAGAGACACCATGACCACAACAACTCTTATAAAGGAAAAACATTTAAGTGAGGTGGCTTACATTTTCAGAGGTTTAATCCATTATCATCATGGTGGAACATGGCTGCATGCAGGCAGACATGGTGCTGGAGAAGGGGCAGAGTATCCTACATCTTGACTTGCAGGCAACAGGAAGTGGTCTCCAACACTGGGCGGTATCTTGAGGCTGTATGAGACCTCAAAGCCCAACCCCTACTCCTAGTGACACAAGTCTCCAACAAGGCCACACTTCCTAATAGTGCCACTCTCTTTGGGGGCCATTGTCTTTCAAACCACTACAAAGTAGCTAAATGCTAGTGACCAAAGGAAGATGTCTCAGCGGTAATGGTACATATGTGAAGTTCCATATACTAACACTATAGGCTTTGCTGACTTACCAGGTAAACTTCAGGAATGCACATTTACTAAACCTCTGAGCCTGTCATCCTGGCTAAGCTTACATTGTCATGATACTTGTTTGTTTTTGAAACAGTCTCACCTTTGTAGCCCAGGTGGCCTTGAAACGCACAATCTTCCTGCCTTCGCCTCCTGAGCCTTGGAGTCCTGGGCATCACCTACTGCTGATAGTTTTGAATGTGTTAAGATAACTGAAAGAAGCCAACCAGAAAGAGACTTCTGCTTCCATTCATATAACTGGACAAAGCAAAACTGCAGTCACAAAGAGCAAGCCAGTGACTGCCAGAACGTAAGGAAAGGGAAGCAGAACGTTGAAGTCAGGACAGTTCTGTGTCCTGATCACAACTGTCATGACGTAACACTGTGCAAGCATTAACATTCACACTCAGCTTTACTCTGTACAAATTTCGAAGTAAGAGCATGCTGTAGCAGGCATCAGTGTGCTCATGGGTCGTGAAAGGATAAAAGGAAACTACGATGTCCGTGGACTCACTGTCCTTGCAGCACAGTAAGACATGAGAAAGGAGTGAGGGGAATAAACATAAAGCACCAGTTCTGATTTACGGGTCCCACGCTGTCTGCTCAGAACGCACAAAACTACAGAAAAGTCATCAGAACTGATCGGCTTATCAAGGCATGACATAGAGGATTTATGTGTAAAAATGGTTGCTTTTCTGTAGACCAGCAGCAAACAGAAATAACATCAAAAAATGCAAGGCCCCAAGAAATAGCTTAAATATACAACGATTAAAAATGTGTAACTTTAAATAAATATGTATATTTAGGTTTTAAAGTATAAGAACTATTAAAATATAGGAAAACTTAAATACAAAGATGATTCTCTCAGATTAAGTGGTTGAATATTCTAAAGATGCTAACTCCCAAATTGATCTGTAGATTTTCACAGAACTTGATGAGCTGACTGTGAAATGATTGAACAGAGGGCCCAGAATAGCCAAGAACAGAGTCGAAGTCATGTCCTCCTAAGCTGCTGGCTCGATTTCACTTCCATAGTTGAAACACTTTAAATTGGGACAAAGCTGGGCAGATAGACCAATATGGCATGTGCCTCACCATCTGTGCTAATGTGGAGCCTGATCCATGCAGAGCAGTATTGCAGCCCAGTGGTGGAAGGATTGTGCTTTGAATGTGCTTAGAAACTGGTTATCCTCTGGGGGAAATGGTTAAAGTGACGTCTGCTTTATATCAGTAGGACCAAAGGCTTACCATGAAGGCCAACACTTTAGAAAATATTTGGGAGAATAGTTCAGGGTAGAGAGAGAATCCTAGTCTTTATCATGGTGCCTTTCAGTCTTTACTACGTTGTACTAAATTACAGAATAAATGTGAATAAATAATCTGAGCCAATGCAGTGACTTGTCCTTGAGTGGGGTCATCAGGATCCTGCCCTCCTGTGCTTTCACAGGACAGTGTTCGTTCTCTGTGCTTCTATAAGCAATACAGATGCTTCTCTGCATTTCCAGTCATTTTAGTAGGTAAGACTTTTTTCAGTTACACCAACTTTGTCCTGTTTACTGAAGCGCATCACTAATTTGTTTGCCTTTGTGATTATTTATGCTTTGACAGTGCATGCCCATAAAGTCATTGGTTCACAGAGGTAGATAAATATGAAGCATAGGAAAAGTCTTATTTATTGTTGGTTTGTTGTTAGCAGTGCCCAGGCATACCAAGTGGACATAGTCAGGGCCAAGGTAAACAGAGCCAAAAAAAATTGATAATGGCCTTCATCCTTCAACATTCCTTTTCTTTTTGTTGTCTTTCACTTCTTGGTTTTTGTTTTGTTTTTTAGATATTTTGCAAGAAGGAAAGGTCCCCACTAATGTTTAATATTTAAATATTAAGTTTCTTTAGGAAATGTAATTTTTCCCTGGAACCTTCTCTTAAGTTTGAGTTGGTTGGTTTTTTTTTTTTTCTTGTAGACACTGTTGATTCCATTACTCCTGACAAAGTGCGTGGCTTGAGGGACATGCTGAACAGTAGTGCCATGGACATAATGTACTATACCAGCCCACTTTATAGGGATGAGGTAAGTATCATGAGCATCTTGTCGTGTTAGGTGTGCTTTATAGTGACATCAGCTTTTTAATAGTGAATTTGATCAGCTTCAGACCAGAGAGGCCCAGTAAGAACAACCACTTGGTGCTCCTTAAAAATACAGAGGAAGGCCAGACATGGTAGCACACACCTTAACCTCAGCACCAGGAAGCAGAGCTACAAAGTGAGACCTATCTCAAAACAAGGAGAAAGGTACATGGTGGTTCACACCTGCAATCCCAGTACTCAGGAGACTAAGGCAGAAAGATTGCCATGAGTTCAAGACCAGTGTGAACTACAGAGTGAAGCCCTATCTCAAAAAAAGATAGAATAATAAAAATAACACTGTTAAATAATGTATAGAGACTGGGAATGAAGGTATCGTTCTGAACACATGATTTATAAAATGTGCTTATATATGTATGTATGTATGTATGTATGTATATATACATGTATATGCAGGTAACCGTGTTGACATGCATAAATACATTTCCCAGCCATGTATACTAAAATAGCCAAAAAAAAAAAAAAAAGGATCCCCTTATCGTACTGAGCACACCTAACACCCAGATGTTTGTAGTGCCTTATTCCCCATAGAGAAAAATCACAATACCTTGTGAATATAGCTGGTTCGGAGGCCCAGACAGAAACTAAAGAAGTGTTCAAAAGAATAATGGCAGGTCACAAGGGTAGGAGCTGGAGAACCGTTGTAGTTGGCTGAATCTGAAACTGTTTGGGCACCAGAGTGGTTCACCGTTACTACAGCAATTATTAGTACTTTAATGTGGGATACAATAATGACTGCAATAAAGGATTGCAGACCATTTTTTAGAATCTTTCGTTTATATTATAATTTGAAAAATTAAGTGGGAAGCAGATAGGTCCCTTGCTTTTAGGAGAACGATAAAGCTGACTGGCGTTGGAAAGTACTTTATAGCTGCCGTGGCAGTATTGGGTATAAGGGGACTGGACATGAGTCGTCAGTGACTATTAAATTGAGGGCAATGCTTTGTTTAGGAGCAGGCTAATTGTTTGCATCCCCGCAGTCTGCTCACTGGTCCATAAAAGAGAATCCATAATTACACACAGGAGAAATCAGGCAGCATCTATCCTGGGTTTTCCCAGGGGACGGGTGGACATTGTGAGCCTTTGGATGTGATACCCAGTGGAGGATGCAGCATCCCCTGTGTGGCATCATAATATTGAGGAAATACCTGAGAAACACAAACAGGGAATGGAACTGGTGCTGTATTCTTTTAAATTGTCAATGTCATAAAAGACAGTAATTATAGGAAACATTCCTGATCACAGGAGGGGAAGAGATCTGGTAAATACTCTATCCCATTTTCTGCTGTCCTGTAGTAGAATGGATGACAGAGCTGAGTTGTGCTGGTAGATTAGATAAAATATATCCAAATAGTGCCATGTGGCCGAATAATTTTACCAGAAATATTCTAATATTAGAGAATGTACAATGAAGTATTAAGGGATAAAAGATGACAGCATGTATACTATATCCCTCAAGTAATTACCAAAACTTTGGGAAGGTGTGCATTTGCATATTTACAGAAGAGAATACCACAAATGTGATAAATGCTAACAAGAGGAGAATCTAACTAAAAGATAATGTATGGGTTTTTTTAATTATGTGTTGTAAGGAGGGGATGTGCATGTGACTGAAGTGCCTGTGGAGTCTAGATAAGGGCATCGGCTCCCTTGGAGCTAGAGTTAACAGTTGGTGTGAGCCACCCTACATGAGTTCAGTTGAGAATTGAACTCGGGTCTCTGTAAGAGCAGTGTGCTTTCACAATCCCTGAGCCGGCTCCAGCCCAGACATTTGATTTTTTTTGTACTAATTTTACTTGGTAACATTTTGTATTTTCAACTAAAAAGTTCAAGAAACAAAATATTTAAGGGGAAAAACAGTTTTCTAGGTCCATCCCCTAGAGGTTGTGATTCAGTTGGTCTGAAATAGAGCTTGTGTTTATATTTTAAATTAACAGTTCTCCTAGGAGATACCATCAGGGAATTCTGGGTAGTGCTTTTTAAAGCATTATGAAGGACAAAAGGCGTACAGGGAAGAGGTGGGCAGAGGTGTTCTTGTTTGCTTGCTTGTTTACAGAAGGACAGTCTGTGAATTGAAATCCCTCGTACTGGGGCCGGAGATGTGGCTCAGCAGTTAAGAGCACTTGTTGCTCTTGCACTGGATCCTGGTTCGGTTCCCAGCACCTACATGGTGGTTCACAATCATCTGACTCCAGTTGTAGGAATCCTAGCCCCCTCTTCTGACATCCTCCAGGCATGTGTGGGGCACAGACATGTATGCAGATAAGTCATTCATCAAAAATAATCAGAAAAATTATAACCCCTCATATTACTCTTTAACATAGAAAGTAAAATAATCAGTGAATAGGAGGAGCGTGTTTGTTTACTGCGGTGAAGACCTTTGTAGTAGCAAAGTTGCCTCAAAAGAATGGACACTCCCTTCAACATGGAAACAAGAGACAGGGTGGCTGCTAAGCCACCACCAGCCAGAGGTGCCGCAGAAGGCGCTCTCATCTCCACAGCAGTTAAGTTCGGTCATCCCTTGATCTCTTGACTCCAAGATTGAGCTTCTTAAGGGAAAAACCCTAAGTTTGTTGATGGTCACAGAGGAGCCAGAGTTAGAGGGACAAGGCCGTGTGTCAGCTGGTCCTTCTCAATTCCCACTTTCTGAGGATTGTGTTTTTAAAAAAACATGAAAATTGGGTTCTTTTTGCCATTGTACTGAAGTACTTCTGTGTTTACCTAGTATAAACCTTAGAATCGAGACCTTCGTAAGTAAATAATAATACAGAGCTGGGTCAGTGTCTCACTGCCCAAGCATACACAATGTCCTCAATCCCAAGCAAAACACGCCCGTGCTCTTTCTCTGAAACTGCTGCATGGATTGGAAGGAAGGAAGTTTTGTAATCTTATGGATTGTTGATATTGTAAGAGCTCCCTCCAAAGAATTACAGCTCCCTTAATGAACAGCACCCAGAGTGACATCGCATTGCACACTCCTTAGTCCTGGAGTTTCACCTACAGCCCAGGTCTTGAAAGACTTTTATATTCATTTGTTCTTGAACTAGTAGTTCCTAAAGTAGAGCTCTCAGGCCAGCAGCACCAGCATTTTCCAGGAACTTGTTTGTTGAAAATTCCCAGGCTCTCCAGAGCCTCTGAGTCAAGAACTCGGAGCCAGAGCCCAGCAGTCCACTTTGAGCAGTCTGTCCAAGTGATTCTGATACATGTGAGAATTGGAGAACCATTGCCACCAAAGCACGGGACTCTTCCTCTCTCTGTCTCATTGCCAGAATATATTGCATCAGACATATTCCATAGTTTCAGTAGCTCAGATTAGCCTCAGTGTTTTATTGAACGCTTAGATGTCAACAGAGGACGCCAGGGCTTCGTGCATGTCATCACTGAGCCTCCCAGTCAGAAAGTACAAGAGTGAAAGTCGGTGTATGCCATCAGGTGAAGAGTGGTCAGTAGCAGCTGATAGAGTTTGGTTGTCTCTTGATATAGCATGATTTTAAAATAGAAGCTGTAAAAAAAAAGTCTGTCAGAACAATGGCTGGCTTGTTAAGAATGAGATGGGCCTGGAGAGATGCTCAGGGACTAAGAGGACTGGCTGCTCTTCCAGAGGACCCTGGTTCAATTCCCAGCACCCACACGGCAGCTCATAGCTTCCTGTAACTCCAGTTCCAGAGGATCCAACACCCTCACACAGATATACATGCAGGCAAAACACAAATGCACATGAAATAATAAAAATAAATAAATTTTTGAAAAAGAAGTAATGAGATAAAATGAATAAAAACTGAAAATTCATAACCAAATAGAAGAAACAGTAAGAAGAGAGGACTGGGCTAAACTTCAGATCAGGGTCCAGGATACGTTGGAAAGATAAGCCGCCGCCTTGTGGATTTGGGGGAGGGATTATACAGTAGCTTCACAAAGACGACGTACTGAGCTGCTTCACGTCAGTGCTTTTATTAATCTCAGTCACAGAAGTCATCTTTTATTTTTCTCTGTCACCAACATGATGAGATTTGAACTGTCAAGGTCTCTTGGTGATTCTTCCATACAGTAGCCTCTTACTACATTCTCTTAACTACATAATATATATTTAATATATCTACTATAAATGTGTATCCTTTTTGTACTATGACCAAAACCCACACACTGTGAAAATTTAGAATTGACATATAGTGAGTTGCAGTGAAGTAGGAATTTCCAGGGGTCTTTGAAAATTTTATTAGAATCTAAAAGGAAGTATATTTCTGTCTGTAGAACAGCTGGCTAGTGTAATTGACTGAAAACCTACAAAAGGATCCTCATGGGTAACATCTGCCTGTGGTGTACTCTGTGCTAATGGGAGGGTGTGCAGCATATAGACATACCTCCATTCCTGTATCTTTTTAATGCACCTGAGTAAATTTAATAACCTGTTTATATTTCATCAGTCTTGTTTGTTTTTCTTCGTAATACATTTAGAAATAAAGTTTATAGCACTCAGTGAAAAATCTAATATGATTATATTTTCTTATTTCAAACAGCTAGTTAAAGGCCTTCAGCAAGAGCTGAATCGATTATATTCCCTTTTCTGTTCTCGGAATCCAGACTTTGAAGAAAAAGGGGGTAAAGTCTCAATAGTGTCCCATTCCTTGGGCTGTGTAATTACTTATGACATCATGATGGGCTGGAATCCAGTTCGACTATATGAGCAGCTGCTCCAGAAGGAAGAAGAGCTGCCTGATGAACGATGGATGAGCTATGAAGAGCGACATCTTCTTGATGAACTCTATATAACAAAACGACGGTAAACAACCTAAAGTTTTGAAAGACTAGAAAATGTCCTTACGGAATTGCTAATGTTCTTAAAAGAAAGCCTTTGGTCTGGAGAGATGGCTCCATGGTTAAGAACACAGGCTGCTCTTTCAGAGGACCAGAGTTCAGTTCCTCGCACCCACATCAGGCTACTCACCATTCCTTGGACTCCATTTCCAGGAGATACATGCCCTTTTCTGTGCTCACACGTATGCACACAACAAACACCAATGTAGTTACAATTAAAATTTTAAGTAAAAAAGAAAAAGCTTTATGCTTTGTTCAAGATAAAGATTACTTGATAACATACCTAACCTAGCTATCAGTAATTTTCATACTTTTATTACCTGCATTTTTCCACAGAAGAGTTTCATTTGCCCCCTCTATCTTTGCCCACAGTTTGTTCAGGGTTTGCGGTATGTAATCATTTGTTTTGCTGGTGTATAGAGGTCGGTCTGCACCTTTATTATTATTATTCTGAAAATAGTATTAAAACTTCGTTATTCTTGGCAAATTATTTTACATGTTATTTTTACTAACAATTATATAGTATATAATTATAAACAGATTTAATGATTATATGACCATCTGGGACCTTTGCTACATCGTTATCTTAATTTATATTTTCACTCTCCATCTACTTCTTCATCCTCTTACTGATTCTGATACTTTAGCATTTTATAAAAACAGTGGAGTCAATTGACAAAAATTTTTACTCAAAGTGTTGGCTTTGTCTTACTTTTAGAGTCGCTGTCTCAGGACTTAACTTATTAGGTGCGTAGACATAAATATTATGGTAGCAAAATGATTATTAGTCTCAGAAGAGAATGGCGTTAGCCAGGTGTGGTGACACACAGCTTTAATCCCTGCACTCAAGAAGCAGAGGCAGGTGGATCTCTTGAGTTTGAAGCTAGCCTCGTCTACAGAGAAAGTTCCAGGATATCCAGGGATACCCAGAGAAGCTCTGTCTACACAAACACAAGAGAAAATGAGACGACAGCCCTCAGAGTGGCGTTTTCAGATGTGCAGATCGAGTGAGACTTTTCAGTGGACCTGAATTTGATCCCTGGTGCCTTTATCAGACAGCACAACCACCTTCTCTGTGCAGGCACACGTCCATATCCATTCACACCACCACCTTCTCTGTGCAGACACGGCGTCCATATCCATTCACACCACCTTCTCTGTGCAG